>CAKNWU010160392.1:0-11881 GCA_932072015.1 Andricus quercustozae | reverse complement strand
CCCCCCCCCCCCCCTTTGCCAAAATTAAGTTTTGGCTGAGCTAGTAGTTTTTGTCGACCCTAATGCTGTCTCTTAAATTCTGGTTTCTCTTTTGCCTGTTTTGATCTCTTTTGTCTTTCGTTACCTCTTATTATGTTTTTTTATTGTTAATATAGCTATCGAGACTTTATATATTTTTGATTGTCTTATCCTCGGATATCTTAATGTATTTTCCTTTTTTTGATATTTCGGATTATCTTATCTTTGGATACCTTTTATTTTTTACCCTTTCTTGTTTACAGTTTTGACTGAGGTTTGTGAGGTTTTCGTTTATGGTTTAGCCTGAAAACGTTTAGCGTTCAGGGAGTTTGCCTTTTAATACCTGAAATCTAGATTACGTGTTTCTTTACCGTCTCTCACCCACTTTAGTTCATTTGCATTGCTTTTGTCCCAAGCAAGGATTGGCGCCCAAAAATCTTTTTAATTTTAAAGTTCAAATCGTTTGGTCAAAAATTCATTTATTCCGATTAAGATCCGTGTGCGCTCTTTAGAGAGACCTCCTGATCATAACTCGCTGCTCACTTGATGTCTCGTTATATTAAAGCTCATTATTTTTTATGTAAATGATGGAAGTAACAGAAGTGTTGCAAAGTTTAGGATTCGGAAATTATATCGAAGTATTCGAAGGTATGTATAAGAAATTGTAAAATCAAACGAGTATTACGTTTTAATGGAAATCCTAACCTACAAAAGCATCTGCAATTAGAAAGATCCCAGTGGGCACAGGGACATCTATTTTTCAAAACGTCTTATCACCTGAACTGACATTTGACTGACATCAGCGTCCCTAAGATTCCCCCCAAAACAGATGCCCGCGTGCCCACTGGGATCTTTTTCATTCAGATTTCGATAGTATAGTGACAGATATTTCAATTATTTCCTATGTAACAAAAATAAAATAGTTATACCTACAAATTTATTAGTAGATAGATACTACCTACAGATAGTCGCTTTTACAAACTAAAATAGTAAGTCTACTAATTAGATAATAACGGCAACTACTTTTACTTGCCTTTGCAACCAGATTTCTCAAAAGGAAATCTAAACATTAATAATTTTAATCCTCTGTATTCCAGAACGGAAATTCATTTTCTGAACGAGGGAAATAATATTGATCGTTTTGATTACGCAAACGGATACTGTCTCTTTGCATTTGATCTGACTCCTGATCTTTCTGAAAATTGCCAATCACACTGAAATCTCGTGAAACATATCAGCCTTGGCATTGAACTTCGTGTAGAAAAAGCACTACAGCAAAACTATTAATTGTATAGTCTACGATGAATACGATAATGTCTCGGAAATTGACGACAGGTCATAGTAGATTATAGCGGTTAAAACCTGCACAGACCTGCATAAACCTGTTTAACAGAACCGGTTTTCACCATCAGTTGAAAATGGAGGGGGGAAAGCGACGAATATGTACTAGGGCATATAAGATGCTCTGTTCAGTTGCTTGCTCCCTGGCGGACAGGCCGATCGCAAGCATTACGCTACAGGGTAATGCTAAAGTAAAGCGAAAGTAACGCTAAAGTAATATGGCATTATAATTAATAAAAGAAACAAAATAAACATGAAAACTGTTGTAATTATAATAATACGTTAAATTTTACGTTAAATTGGCATGCCGTAATTGCAACAAGTTTTTTTTTCAGCATAAACAAATGAAAAAATAATATGGCTGTCATTACAGTTTGTTAACGGTGGCTTCAAGCGGGTTTCCAACGAGCAGGGGCCCGGCTTCAATGACAGCCACTTTGTTTTTTTATTTTTTAACGGTGAAGAAGCAACTTCTTTTAATTACCGCATGACCATTTAACGTAAATTTCCACGTATTATTATAATCTCAACAGTTTACATATCTATTTTGCTTCTTTTAATACTCATAATGCCATATTACTTTTGCATTACTTTAAAATTAGGCTGTATCGTAATGCTTGCGTTCGGCCGGTCCGCCAGGGCAGTCTTTTGTAAAGGTCTCTTTATCCTCCCCTGTACTGTTGATTAGGAAAATGGACTATATAGGCGACATACAAGGCTTTCGAGATATAGACGATCAGTGTATACCAAAGAAAGTGTCTGTCATTGCTATTTATCATAAAGATATAGCCCATTGGATTGTTGGAAACCCCATATCTCTCCTCTGAACTTCTTGCAAGTGCACAAAAAAACTGGCTAACCTGTTTCTATCATGGAATTTAGTGGTTCAATTGAGATATCCGACTGAAGTTTTTATATTAAAATCTTTTAGAGTTTGCCAAAACAGCATCACAGATTCACACACGTAGTCGGGGACAAGCCTCGCTCTTGCAAATAAGAACCAGCCCACAAATCATCAATTTGGAAGAAGTAAACTGCCCAAGCTTAAAAAAACTCGACGACAGGAAAGATTACTGTTTTCACCATGGTGTTAGAAAAGATTAAATGTTTAGATGTTCTCTTAACAATGCCATGAAACTTCGCCAATTGCGTCGAAAACAACGACAAGAAGAAATTATCTGTAAACTGCCTAACAGGAAGTCAACGTACGGAAAAACAATAATAACCAGGAACTCAGTTCCAGACGGTGCTGAGATAAAGAGTGAATCCTCAAATCAAGCAACTGATTCTAAGCCTGGTGCTTACGAAAAATGTGAGCATTAAACATGGACAATCTGGAGATATTTCAGGCTCTTCAGGTCTTATAAACATCCACGACTGGTATATACCCAGTAGATCAAATTCCCAAGACCTGGACAAGACCGGCTGCAATAGTCGTTAACACTGATGACCACACTTAGTCTGGTTCTTCTTTCTTTGACAGTTACGGGACACCACCTTTACCCCTCAACATCTTCATCGTCTACGTAGAAACTCCAGCCTCCACAGATGGAACACCAAGCAACTACAGAGCACCTGTTCAAATGTATGCAGTCAGTTTTGTATCACGTTTCTTCATCATATGTGTAATGGTGATACTTTGCGCCATTTTACTGATATTTTTACGGAAAATCTATTATATAACGTGTGACGTTGCAAAATTCTTGCAGCTCACAAGTTTTGATTAATAAAATTTGATTTTTACATTTATTGATTTTCCGTAAATTTATAGATTTAATTTAATAATGTTCGTTTCTTTTATTTTTTCGTAACGACTCGGACTCATCGAGACATCGTGGGACATCGAAGGACTTCTTTCGACTTCGAGACTCAAATGGGACGCCACTAGAGACTCTTAGAACGACTAGATTCCATCGACACATTTCAAGCCGTTTGAATTCTCCCGCCTTTTCTATCTACTATCGTCTGCTAGACTCAAAGGAGCTGTGGATCCTCATCTACAAGGACCATGTTAGGATGCCGGCCAGATTGGGAGTAACGCTGCAAGTTATGAAAAATCTGGAACGACTCATCTACCTGGCGTACACGGAGCGACCGAAGCAAGAGCTACCACTGCTTTTGGCACGAGCGGTTAGTTTCAAAATAAAATTTTTTGAAATAGCACGCGCCACAGTTGTCAACGCACTAACCGCTCGATAATTCACACGAGCTGCTCGTGTTAATGGCAACAGCAGCGCGAGCTTGGTAAGTGCTGCGATTGGCCCGGACCGTTCTTGAGATTCGCGGTAATATCTCTTGTTAATTTTCAATAGTGCGCGTGGTCAAATAACCCTGACGTTTAGTGACAACCGCACTTGCCGCTCGACTCATTCGCCGCATTACCAAATGCTGAAAGTAACATCATGATCAAATTTACTTTGCGGGCTTGATAATTTGGGAAATCTTTTTAGATGATTCAGACTTGGTGAAACAACAGTTCAAAAAATGATCAAGAAAGCAGAACTTTCAAAGTAGAATTTTCATCAGAATTTAATTAACGAAATAGGCACAATTTGAAGAAAATGTTTTTGAACAGAACTTTCAAATTTTCAACTAGGTAGGTTAATTTCTACCAAAAAAGACGAATTTTCATCTAAAAAAGATATATTGTCATCTAAATAATGAATGATTACATTTTCAGGTGAAAAAAATTAATTTTCAACCAAAGGGATAATTTTCAACTAAAATTATGGAATATTTAACTGGAATAGTAGAGCAGGGTGTCTACTAAATCTTGCCCAAGAAATTCTCTGATAATTCCGCTTTTTTCCGAGTATAAATATAAGAAAAGGCCCCTCTTACGAAAAAAGCATACACACAAATGTATAGTGGGTCGCGACATGCGTAATTTGCTCGATTACAATATTAAATTTTATCGTAAAAATATATTTGTTAATTTTCTAATAATTTTTAAGAATTTAAATTTTAAGTAAGTAAAAAGTAGAGCAAGGAGCTCAAAGGGACAATAAAAAGTTAGAAATTATAAGGAAATGAAATGCACTTCCCCCATCAAAAATAAAATCAAGGACAATTCCCGGATTTTCCAGGAGGGGCCTAAAACAGATATTGACGAAAAATACGACCCTTCAAATGATTCCATCGATTTAAATCGAATAAATTGGAAAAAAGCGATTAATGTAGAAAACGAAAACAATCAATCACTCGCGAACCGTTCTTAGCCATACGTTTATTGATAAAGCAGACTCAACTGCACGAATAAACAAAGCCGACGAGCATGCAGGTTAGTTCTTCTCGATCAGCTGATGCACTACGCGCTATGAAAAATTAACACGAGAGATTGTTGCCAATCCCAAAAACGGACCGGACCAATCGTAACACTTACCAAGCTCGCGCTGCTGTTGCCATTAACACGAGCGGCTCGTGTGAATTCGCGAACAGTTAGTGCCAGAGTTTCTCCATGTAGACCCTTTTTGGAAACTTCACGATGAGAAATTTCTTCTTCAATTCCCAACATGACTAGGGAATCTCGATGCGCAATGCCCTGTTCACGTCGGCTGATACCAATTGGTACCAAACCAAATCATGCTCTGATCAGCCAGGGTAATTTCGGGATCCAGGAGGTGATCAAACGGGTGGATTGGAGAGTAAGGACAAAGAAGCAACAACACTGGATCGATTCTGGCGATAATGGAAAGAAGGAACGATGAAAACCGAAAATAACAGGGTACCGAGCTCCACTTATTCATACGGCCCTGGAATGTAAACCCAGCATGCCGTCTCCGCAGCGGCCTTACCACCAATAGCAACGGCGGAGAGAAGGAGGAGAAGGAACGCCGAGGCCAAGTAATTGACCGTCGCAACTACGCTCGCTCTTCTCTGTCGACCACAGCCGTGGCAAGTCTGACAGTCTTGTTTTCAAGTTTTACGCATTTACACAGTATCCTTGGTCGATTAGTGTCCCATAAAAAGTATTGAAGACGTGCTCAACGACTCCTCATCCCCAGGAAATCCACCAACAACGATCCGGAATTCTACGGGTGAGGCCAATTCGGGTGAGGCCAATTCGGGTGAGGCCATTCTCAAGATCTAAACAAAATAATTATATAAAATTTAATAAAATGAACATTTTTTTTGTTATGTTACCATCGTCTCGACTTCAGGTAATTTCATTTGCAGTAAAACCTTATATATTTGTTCATTTCGTTGTTTCGTCTTTCTTCATATAAACTTCCTTCATTTTATTAAATTTTATATAATTATTTGGTTTAGATCTTGAGAATGGCTCAAAGCTAAGCCGAAACGTTGATTAAATTTTGACACCATAATTAAAATGAGTTGTTTTTTTATAAGACTGTAAAGACCGAAAATTTGATTTTTTAGATTTTATCGACAACAGTCTAAGAAAGGAGTTTGATTTTGGTTTAGCACCAACCGATATTAATTGATATCTCATGTTACAAAGTTTGCATTTCGTATTCTGTTTCTAAAATAAATTTCCCGTAGAAGTTCCATAATTAAATATAAACGCTTTATACTTTTGTCATTTATAAATAAATGTTACAGTAATTAAAAAAGAGTATATAACATAAAAAATACACAAATACTAGGAAAAATAGTTTATTCTTTTTGATGGGATATTTCATTCACAGAAAGACCTCTGTCTATATTAATATAGGTGTGAAAAGAATTTTTTATCACTGATACAATCAACCGATATGAGAATTACTAATGAGACAGAGCAGTTGATAATGCACAATAAATGAGTGCAATTGTAACTTTGTTCTATAAAATTGCATTTGCCTAAAGTCATTAATCTTGCCTACAAATTACATAATGATATTTGCATATAGACAACGGAAGTTTCAGCAGACCTATCTCTGAAATAGTCTGGTAAAATGTGCATTTACACTTAAAGTATATATTCCTACAATTATGAAACGACGTTTAATTGCATTGATTATTTCAAATTTCTTTATTTGTTTAAATGCCACTACAGATATTATATGGAATAAAGAACTCCACATTTTTACACCTCTATTTAATATTCCTATATTCAATGCTATAAAAAAAAATTTTTTAACTCGCAGTCGTCTGCTTGAAACACACAATTTTAGTGGCGAAAATTTAAAAATTGTGTATTACCAGGTACGACTATAAGAAAACTATTATGCTTCATCCTCGCATTAAAACTCTACATAAAGCCAGTCCTAAGCGAAGTCGTTGAAGTATATATATTAATAATAAAAAGGAAGAAACTCAATGCCGTATTCACACTGGTCCATAGCGCGGCCTGTGATTGGTCGAGAGGCGTGGCCTAAAAACAAAATGGCGGTCATTGGGGGCGTGGCCTAAACAAAATGGCGGTTATCCCAATTGATAGAATGAATGATTCCGAGTTGGAAAAGGGGGAGGGGCCACACATGATTCTATCGAATGGATGATTCTCAGGTGGAAAATAGGAGGGGGTCCTACCCCCTCCAATCAAATGAGTTTACCGAAGCTGGAAAATGGAGGGCAAAGAAGTTGGGCAAATGTAAGAACTAATTATAACGCAAATTAATTATCCTAATCTTTTTTTCTATCAGGGTTAAAAAATGAGTGTTAAAATAACAACAAAGCTACAATTACTTAAAAGGTATGTATAACATTCAATTTACCAATTAAAATTGAAAATTATCCTAAACTATTCTAAGTGGCAGGTAGTAAATATATACACACTGTTTTTAATTATAATTCCATATCTGTTTTTATTAACTTTTCAACAAAATACATTTAATTATTTACGTGTAGAAAAAATAAGTTCAACCTCACCAACAATATATGAAATTAAGATGGTTGTCAGTCCATAAAAACGATGTCAAAATACAATTCGACGAATTGCTTTTCAAGTTTTGTTTGAACCAGACTTTTGAAGTATGCAGATTTAAACTTAACTATTTGACGGATTATTTCTTCATTCGGTGCGTTTATATTTTCCGAGACTAAATAATTTACAATCGTTTCAATTAAAAAATCTTTACATATTTCTACGTTTTTCAATAACCGTTGAATCCTGATGAACCTTTCATCGACACACACAACAACATTTTTCAGACTTCTAAACTAGACTTCTGTTAGCCTCGTCGTTGCGTTCCTTGCCGTCTCTCAGAAGTATCGCCTTGTTGCGATGAGCGGTCGTAAACACGAGCGTGTATTTTCCCAATTCAATGGTCAGCAGGTATAAAGGTGAATTCCTAATACAGAAGTATGATTCTATTATATCCAAGTGTTAGAGTTTTGCCCAAGTTTCCAAGTCGAAGGTATGTAATACCACTACCTGAACTGTTCATAATTTTAATGACCGGTTGGAATTTTCCATGTGATTGAACCTCTAGTCTAATTAGAATCGTCTTGGAAAATGAATGATTAAGTCCGTAAATAGTTGGCAGAATCATTTGTTGCGTGGTTGTCTTCGTGAAATTTGTAGACATCATGACCAATCGTTTAAGAGCAGCCTTAGTGAGCATTTGTCTAATAGGTGTTGATTTGGGTTTGCTCCTTTTTACTTTTTGTGTCTCTGAAACAGTTTTATTAATCTGTGTGTCAGAAGAAACTTCGATGGTTTGAGTGGCCGTGGACTTTGAAAAATCAAAGACCTACGACGATTCTACCTCTACTGAATTGATGTTAACTTGCGACATAGTCGCTCGCACAGATATAAAAACTCAACTGATTCGAATAGTTTGCTTGCTTCGATTTATATATGTAAAATTTATGAGCAGTGGGGTTGGTAATATTTAGTGGAGAGAACCATATATAGTGAGTGTGGGAATAAACGTTAGGTCAGACGTGTGAAGGTCGAATATAAAACAGTGTTACTTAGAAATTACACAATAGAACAGGTTTTTCATAGAAATCTTACAAAAGAATCTGTCATGGAAATCGGACAAAAGAACACATCCCACACAGCATGATATATTGCTGCAAGATTTCTGCAAGGTTTCTTGTAAGGTTCAGAATATTTTTGAAACATTTCTCAGAAATGTTACTGAAATAAACATATGTCCCTTGCACAGATCGTGCACAAATTTGCATGAAATATTTGTGAAATGTTATTTGAATATTTTAAAAATATTACAAGCAATATTTTAGATTTACTTCAGGAAACATTTAATAGAAATAATTTTAAAACGTCTTTGAAACCTGTGTGCAACATTATCAAAAGGTTTCATTGTAATATTTTTAAAATCTTTCGTAAATAATTTCGTGCAATATTTATGCAATATGTAGTGCAATGTTTCTCCAATATTTCTGCAAAGTTTCTTTAAATTATTTTTAAACATGACAAATAATATTTTAGTGAAATATTTCTGCAATATTTTAGATTTAATTCAGGAAACATTTCATAGAAATAATTTAAAAACGTCTTTGAAACCTGTGTGCAACTTTATCAAAAGGTTTCATTGTAATATTTCTTTGAAATTTTCACTACAACATTTCATGCCGTGTGGGATGTCTATCATAAATCATATAAAATAATCCTAATTTCTCCGAAAATTACATAAAAGGACACGTGTCTCTTATAAATTACACAAAAGAATCTATATGACATTGTTAGTCTCGTCGTTGCGTTCCTTGCTGTCCCTCAGAAGTACCGCTTTGTTGCCGTGAGCGGTCGTAAACACGAGCGTGTATTTGCCCAATTCAATGACTTATAGGTATAAAGGTAAATTCCCAAAACAGAAGTATGATTCTATTATATCCAAGTGTTATGGAGTTTTTGAGCAGTATGATTCTTTATATCCATATGTTGTTGGCGTTTTACCCAAGTTACAGAGTCGAAGGTGATACCGTTGACTTGCCTGAATTGTTCTTCATTTTAATGACTTGTTGAAATTTTCCATGTGATTGAACCTCTAGTCCAATTAGAATCGTCCTGCAAAATGAATGATTAAGTCCGTAAACAGTAGGCAGAATCATTTGTTGCGTGGTTCTCTTCGTGAAGTTTGTAGACAGCATAACCAAGCGTTTAAGAGCAGCTTTAGTAAGTACTTGTTTAAGAGGCGATGACTTGGGTTTGATCCTTTTTATGTTTGGTGTTTGAGGAACAGTTTAATTACTAAGTGTGAAACGAAACTTCGATAGATTGAGTTGCCGTGGACTTTGAAAAATTAAAGACCAACTACGATTCGATCTCTCCTGAATCAGTGTTAACTTGCGAGATACGAGCTCGTTTAAATGAAAAAACTCAACTGATTCAACGTGGGGCCAAGTGTCGGTTTATGTATGTAAAATATATGAGGAGTGGGGGAGCGCATTGTTTGGTGGGGGAGAGCCATATGTTGTGGGCGTGGGAATAACCGTTATGCCACGCATGTGAATAAAACTGGTTTCCTTTTAACAGGCAAAAAAAGGATAGAAGTATGCGTTTCCTAGAAATTACACAAAAGCATACGTGTTTCATACAAAAAATACAACAGAATTCGTATTTGCTGAACATTGCACAAAAGAACACTTATTTTCCACAAATCGCATAAAAGAATCCCTATGTCATGTAATTTACATAAAAGAACACATGCTTTCCACAAATTACATAAACGTGTTTAGTACGGGTGTATTTGGTATAAACCGGGTTTTCAGGTGTAAAGCATTCCTGGTGTAAAGGAATAGGTGGCGGTATCTGCTTGCTATACGCTAAATGTAAAAACAGTCTCCTATTATCTGCAGGCTTATGATTATGTATTTTATATAAACTAATTTGTCAAGTGCAAAGCAGGATTCAAAATAATAGAAACTGAAACATTAATAAAAACAAAAAAATTTCAAGGAAAAGCGTTACCACATAAGCTAATTTTTTTCGCCTGTCATAAAATGTTATCTATTTTCTGTGAAAGTATTGTTTTATTTAATTTTAATTGAAATTAAATATTTTTCTAAAATCAAAAAAATGTTGAACGCCGAATAATACAAAAAATGTTTGAAAACTGTACGCATGAAAGTAAAGAATAATCCTGATTAAATATTTATTAGTGCGAACACTTAATTACAAAAGGAGAATTTTCTATTTTATTTGTAAATCTGATAAATAAGTCTGTTATTAATCTCCAATACTGGTCTTGTACGAGGAAAAAATTTCAAAAATGAAAATAATTGTTTGTGTCCGCTGGTTCATGTGTAAAGAATGTGGATATACTGATCTTCCCCTTGGAAGGAAAAACTATTCGCATGTGTGTAAGTAAGAGAGGAGGGTGCTGACAATGCGTAAACCGATTTAGTGGGGCTTATTTTGTATAAACTGGTTTTTCAGGTATATTTTTCAGGTAAAACAGGTTTCCACATGCAAGAAACGGAAACATTAATCCAAGCAAAAGTAAAATTTCAAGGGCAGTCTTTCAACAAAAGCTGTTTTTTTTTCATCTGAATAATGTTCAGAACCAATTTATAGAAAAAAGTTATGGAAAAAAAATTAAATATAATTTATGGAGAATCCGTTGCCAAACAAGGTTCTGAAAAATAAGACAAACTTCAATGATTATTTCAGAAGAAATTTAACAATAATTTTCTAAACATCATGTGTGATGTTTTGATTAGCATTTAAACAATATGTGGACAATTATATTGTCAAAAATAATTAAAAATTTTATAATATTTTAAAATAACAAAATTAAGTTTTTAATATATCAAAAGGTAAAACCAACTGCAAATGTACAGATAGTTATACACAAGTATCGCCTAAAAAGTTATAATCTTTATACTTTTTCAATATAATAGAAGTGATTGGATAATTTTTTGTTAAATTCCATGTGAAAAAAAATCTATTTCATTAGATTAACGGAAAACAAGAATGAATGAAACAACTTTTTCAACGAAATCAACTTTAAAAATATAAATAGTGCTTTAAATATAAAAAGTGAATCTAATACAACTATGTATACAAATAATAATGGAATAAAAAAATGTCGACAAAATCAACTTTAAATATATATATATATATATATATATATATACCGACTCCGCCATTCGGTTTCGGTTTCGATTCCTTTGGAATAGAACTGAAGGGCCTATGACAAAGCCACCGAACGTGTCCTCGGGTTGCGGATAGAGGGTGCCTGTACCAAGGGTTTCTGCTGAATATGGTTACAATAATTAATAAGCAGTCGCGGACAATTGTCCAGGGATGGTCCCGAAGGAATAACCCCCAAGCGGAGGCGTGACAACCGTGCCGAGAGCTGAATGGCACCTGGGTGAGGTGTCTTAAACGGTGACTCTGGGATACCGGGCGACCTCTCAGAGTATGCAGCCTTATCCTTCCACGCGGGGCTCTACAAGGATGGACGAACCCTTTCCCTAGCTCCTCGTGGGAACAACAATGACACGACCAAAAACCCCAAAATTTGTAAATGCGGTTCAAAAAGATCGAACGCGCAGAGCACCCAACAATGGGTCGGCGAACAATGCCGATAATCCCAGAGTTCGGGGTGCTGACAAAAAAATTAAGATGTAAACACGACGACGAACCGGCGAAACGCCCACATTGAGTGGA
>CAKNWU010160370.1:0-11575 GCA_932072015.1 Andricus quercustozae | reverse complement strand
TTTGAAAAGAACCGGAGAAGCCTAAGATAAACAATGTGACAGTGGCTAAAAATCATATTTTATTTCTATATCTGATATTATACATTTACCATTGCAATCAGAATAAATCGCTAATAAGTTGACGAAAAGTGTCCCAATAAGGATCCGCAGTTTCTTAAATCAGAGAAAACTTATTTAAGCAGTATTCTCTTAGCACTCTCTCTGATGAATTTTTCACAAGATCTTCCAGATTAAATGTACGCGTCCGCATTTGGCTATAGTTTTAGTTTTTCAAATATTTGTATTGTACAAATCTGCTTTTGTCCGCTTTGAAGACGTAAAAAATACGAACTGAGGTACGATATCAATAACGTTTATTATCGACCAAACTTTAGAAAACATTATACATAAAGCATATTGCGTAATTAATTATAACGTAAAGGGAAGAAAATTTATAGCGGAGACAGCAAACAATTTTGGAAGCAAGTACATATTAATAATTGAATAACACACATAAAGATTTATAACTAATTAATTTAATTAATTGAACTAATTAAAATTCCGCAAATTTTTATTCACTAATTCATCAATCCATTTCTTTAGCTTTATTTTGTCCTTAGGATTCTGTTTTCTTTTCTGAAAAAGGTTTAAGTACTTTTCTTTATATATGTCAAGGTGGACAAAATTTGTCATATTATTATTCAATCGCAAACATCAGCATTCAGCTGACGATTTTCAGTTAGTTGCTGATTGAAGGATGATGATTAGGGGCATGTTGATTAATTCCGCTCTGATTCGCCGGTGAGTCAATCGGTTGGTTGGCACCATAGAGGAATTCATTAGATACTATATCGCGTTATTCTCACTTCACGTAAATCAAACACTAAATCCGATACGCACGTTCGGCCTATACTAAATATCGTTTCTTTGTTCGGTCTAGAATTCTGTTTTGCGACGCGTCGGAACTTGTACGTGTACCGTTACAACTTTCCTCACTTCAAATCTTTCTTTACTATATATTTCACAATCTAAACTGAGCTTTCACTAGGCGAATCTTTGGATTCGGCAGGATTCCCGATCCCACTTCGGAAATGTTAGGTCTCCTCTTGATATTTCCCTCTTTCTTTTTTTACCAGTTCGGAGTAAATGAATAGTCTCTGTATCCGAAAGATACAGAGACTGACCTATCCGTAGACAGAGGTGTTGAACGTTCGGGTTAAACACTTATGTACTTGGGTAGCTTCTCTGTGGTTGAAAGCTTCCTCATTTGGTATGTCTGATTAGAAATCGGAATTCTAAGTTCATGATTCTGAATTTTATAAATTGAGTCTGAAATGTGTGGATGATCTGTAATTAGCATGTGCCCCTTTTTCTTATCTACTTGCATGGTAATTATTTTAATCGAGATCTAGATGAGTGTCTGAAAGGTTAATTTTATCACTGCACATGAATGGAACTCCGATAATTCCATTTTCGGTTACCGGAAAATCATTTGGTACAATGACGTATACATGCTCTTCTCCCTGAAATTTGAATTTTGTTATTTCATTTTTCCCGTGTTGGTCGTTTCCCATATAGAACATCATGCTAAATCTTTCGCGTGGATGATTCGAATGAACGAGCTGCTCGTTGATTCGGTTGAATGTGGACACGCTGTCCACTAACAAGGGAAGGTCTTCAGGTCTTCAGCGCCCGGAGAGTTATAACCGGTCAGAAAAGATTCCTTGAGGTACCCACAACAAAGTTCAACCATCCTAGCCCCTATCTTTTTGATATTTTTCAACCTCAACTATGCAAAGTTTTTAATTTTAACCTTTTTTATGCGGTTTTCACATGCAGTTAAAGCAAATTTTTTTAACGTTTGTTCTCCTCGTTGCAAAATCTTTTCTAGTATTAAACTGATAGGTTATTCTTGATGTATATGAGGATTCGTTACACGATTCTGAAGTTACTTTCTTATTTTAACATCACCTTCATGAAGAATTTGACATCTTAATTGAACATCTTCTAAATTCTACGATAACCTAGGCCTGCGAATAATGGGGTCATGTCAGTTGTTGGAAAGCGAAGGGTCATTTCCGAAGTACATTTACATATATATGCATGTCAATTTTATTTACGCTTGAGTAACAAGCATCCCACGAAAAGTATGAAAGAAAAACTCTCATTCAAGGTTTTTGTTAGAAATGTCGTTAAAATTAGATTTATCGCCTATCGTAGAATTTACAAGATGATCAATTCAGACGTTAAATTCTTCATGGAGATTATGTTATATTAAAAAAGTCACATCAGAATCGTGTAAAGAATTCTCGAGAACATAAATAATAACCTATCCATGCAATACTAGATAAGATTTTGCAACGAGGAGAAACGAACGTTAAAAAATGTGCTTTAATTGCATGTGAAAAACTGCATAAAAGTTGTTAAAATTCAAAACTTTGCAGAGTTGAGGTGGAAAATTATCGAAAAGGTAGGGGCTAGGATGGGTTGAACTTTGTTGTGGGTACCTCAAGGAATCTCTTCTGACCGGTTATAACCCTACGGGTGCTGAACACCTGAAGAACTTCCCTTGTAAGAGTCTTCCTGTTCCGTTTTGTACCATGTAAGTTTGCTCTAATTAAGAATAATCTTCCTGATATTAAGAAGACTCTATCTCTGTTGATAGTTGGTGCTCTCGATGGTCCACGATTCGGTGGGCGGGACGTTGAATGTCCTATGGGAAAATTTCGGACCTTGCTGTATCATTGGAATTCGTTGTGTCCCGATCTTTTTTAGATTTGACAAAACATTTTAAGTCTCTGTTGTGAAGGCTGTCGCCTGCAAACGGTTTTACAATTTAATAATCAAAAAATATAAAAAAAAAAATTTTCTTCCGCGAGACGTTTTGATTTAGTTATTATAAAACTCTAAGTTCTAATCTATTAATGAGTATAGAGGTAAGGTAGATTAAGAAAATGTATACTAATATTCAATTATCTTTGTTTTAATAAATCGATTGGCTGACTCCGGTAAGACGAGGAAAGATATTGGAATTTGCGCGCTTCCCAAATTCCTAGCGAATCAAAAATTCGCGTACCCCACTTTTACGGAAAGCACTTCTGCGCTTCTCAAAACTCCTTACTTTGGCGCGAACGGCCGATCAATGTTTCTACATCCACATTTTTCGCAATTGTCTAATCGCCGCTTCGTATGCCCCACTTTTCGTGCATCAGCGAACCAGCGGCAGGGCTCTCCAGCTTTGGGTTCCGCGTACCGGCCAAGAATATAAATATGGGTCGATCTCGCGTTAATTCTCGCAAGTACCATCTTGGTCTCCTGCCTTGCCTTGACGCATCGGTGTTTGATCTCATCACGTCTCAAAGGAATCCCCCCCCCCCTGATTAAGGTCTCATGGAAGCCAGGTTCCCAGAAAAGAAGAGGTGTCGCCCTAATCTGCGAAAAAGGTGTAGCAGCCAACGCACTTCAGAAAGAGGAGGAGGAAAACACCCCGACGATTCCATTAGAGGATAAGGTGACCAGTGAGAGAGTCCGCCCACTTCCCCAGTGTTCTTGTGCGCAAGCCAAAGGTGACGAACCCATGACCGTCCCACTAAGCACGTCAACGTCGATCGGTGCGTGTTTTCCCAGCACCGTTCTAGGATGCCTTAACTACGCTCCTTTCTCCAGAGTTTCTCCCACGCATGTGACACCGACTTATTTTTTGTGCTATACCGTTGTTGAATGTCCCCTGTGTAAATGGCTTTTTCAGTTCGCGATCCGCAGCGGATAAGTTTCTTTTTTGGTTTTGTTTGTTTGTTCCTTTGAGAAGAGCTTTTGACTCATACCGAGGCAAAATCACAGTCGTGATCCTAGAAATCAGCCCAGCCTACGAAAGCGCATCGTCGCGAAGTGGAGGGCTGCCCTGGCGACCCAGGCAGGTACTCCTCAGGCTTCATAATACGTGTCCCATCACCTTACCATCGAGTGCGAAAAGTAGAGCCCGAGCCCCTAGTGACTCTCGACCATCACCCAAAAGGAGCCGCGAGTGAAACGTCAGCCAAATTGCATGTCTCCCCCCATCCCCATGCCGATAAAACTGTGTCATCTTCCCGATCTCTATCTCCACTGAGTCCCAGGGCATGGAAGATTTCGGAAAGCCTATCGCGCAGCCCACCCCCAAATTTCGACACAGGCCCTCCTACAACTGATGCTCCTTACGACCCGGAGTTCCCTGGGTACAATTCTACACCCATTAAAAACCCATATGCGGCAGAAACCAGCGACGTCTCAGATGCGGATGTAATGTAACGTAATTCCCAACGTGTCAGTCGTGCTATCGACGCAAGACCCTCTGTATCTCGTGACATTTACAGCAAGGAAAAGAGCTTATCATAAGAGTCGAAGTTTCGCAAGCACCCCGGGTACGTTTCTCCAGATTCAACCCGTCCAACGCCTCGGATTCGATCCATCATCGTGCGAACGGAGAAAAACGTCATCACCGAACAGCCAGCCACGAGACGAAGAAACAGAAGTAGATGCGACATACGGATCTAGGTGTTCCATGCTTCTCCTCGTTAACATTTAAATAATAATCCATCGGTTCCTTTTAGAACCCCATAACAATCGGCCCTTTTCAGGGCCACCAAATAGCTAAATACGAAGTCAAAATTCTATTTAGTGCTACTCTTTTCAGTCGGTCCAATAATTTTCTATATTTAATATTTTTCTTTTTCCTTTCTTTTCTAAATTGTGCCCTGAATAACAGTAAAGAGGCGTAATAGTAACCCAATTGACACACCCCCAACTGATTCGTTCAGTGTTTAGCACAAGGCAGAGAGTGATTTAGAGAGTTGTCAGTGCTTGGGTACATTGAAGCAGACGTGGCGTGCTGGAAGGCTGTCCTAGGTTGAACAAAGGATGGTTTTAGAAGGGGTTTGTTACCGGATGGTCTTACATTTAAGTATCCATTGTGATGCTTTCTCTATACCAAAAATCCGATTCTATGGCTTCCTGCTGTGCTTCGTTCATAGTATTCGTTCGTAGAGGACGAACTTGTGCGCCGATTTCATCCTTCAAGTTCATAATGTATTTTTTTATTGCTGATTGTTCCTCTATTTGAATTGCTAAGCGTCGCGAGGTTCGGTTTGATCGACTCAACTCAACTGAACTGATTATTCCTACATTTTGTCTCAAATCGGAGAACAACTGATTGTAATCCGCTATTGAGCTGAAGTGGATGACGCGTTTTGCTCGGTCTTTAACTTTTTCGGCTATTATTAAATCTAAACGTGAATTCCGTTGCGAACATCTTAATTTTGCACTTAAAACTGATTTCATGAATTCTTTGACACCGACATCATCACGTCCTCTCAATTCTTTGCCGTTTCTGATGATATCCTTCGCGGGAATGGACATCGTCACGGGGATAGATATTGCCTGTAAACGAGACGCTTCAGAAGTCGCAAAGTTTCTTCGCCGACACAAGGATGGAGAACTGCTTCTAGATTCTCGGCCTTGAAAGCGATATATTCGCACGCTTCAGTGAGGGTGCTGGATTACTGCTGGTACGTTCTGCCTGTAATTTTCACCCCATTTCGTTCGATTATTCTCTAGTCGGGGAAAAGACGAATTTTCTAATGTTTGGGAATCGAGATTTTCGCCGGGGTGATCTTTCGTCGGATTACTTCCATCTACAGTTAACGAATAGTTTTGACAAAGTAACGACTTCTATCTCATTCTGACCAAAGAAACACTCTGACTAAATCGCGTACTTTTAAGTTCAAATTCAAAATAGTTAACGTGATCAAATCTTGGACTAAGTCCCTTCGGCTAAGACTTTCGGTCGTCGCAGAGTAACTTTCCGAATAAAGTCCGGGGTGTTAACGTTCGCGAAAGGACTCATTATTGAATAACTCACGAGTTTATTCAATTTATCATCCGGTAAAACTCCGTCGGTGTTTTACGTCATAAGCGGAGGTACAACCGACAAAGCAACTCACTCTCGCCCTTTTAAGTGTCGAAAGGTACATGTAAGTTTAATTTATGTAACTCTTAAGTCTGTTCTTATTCCTTAGAATGAAATAATTGTTAAAGCAATGTCTCACAGTCATTTAAATTATGACACAGTCCGCGTAGGGCTGATAACTGAAACACAAACCCACCATAAATAATTGGCCAGGTCTTACGAGCCTAAGATCCATACTACCCTCGCCTCTAGGAAACTACACTCATTCAACTTGGATATGCGATACTTTTGTTTATTAAACAGAAACATACAAAAACTGCCCTTACCGTAGAGAGGGCTCGAACTATCCTTAGATAGAATCTAGGAGAGGGGAGAGTTGTGAAGTATAAGTATTACAAAGAGTGCTTGCATTTGAAATAGGCAAAATTTCAAATAAATTGTAAAAATCTCCAGTGCTTTAAAATTCTTCGTAAGCGTCTCGTAAGATTAGTTCGAATCTCTAAAAATTCCGTGAAATACCATAAACTCTACAAATATAAAGCAAAATCTTTTCAAATCCCTTGACCTCTCGTAAAAATCGTTGTTACGTCTTAAGTTGGTCTAAAATCAGCTGAGGTCGTTTTGAAATTCCAAACGTAATACCCACGGAGGAACTATTTTAACAATTTTTTAAATAGCGTAACAATTTTCCAACCCCATTAAATTGATATAAAAAACTCATTGCTGGATATTTTTGAAGTGACGCTGTTCTTCAAAAACAGGATTAAGCTAATTTTTCTATCAATTCAGTGTTAGAAAACTATGGTATAATATAGTATATATTTATTTCATTAAATAATAATATACAATTACTTTCTCGATTTCGAAACAAAACAATTATATAACGACGGGTTATATTTCCATTTTGAAGATGTTTACCCTTTTCGTAAAACGGTATTCGCGTCACTTCGTCTGGCGTTAAAGGAGCATTTCCCATGCCATCTTCGTTTACTATAACCGCTACGCGACTAAGATCGTGGATTGGGAAAAGAGCTCCATAATATATCACTCCAATAATAAAACCGTTCTGTTTTGCTTGATATAGATTTTTAAAAGAAGGAGATATTGGTGGAATATTTCAGCAAAAATATCTGGTACTGTAAGAAAGAAGATAAGTTATTCAATTTTAATACGTGAAATAACGATAAAGAGGAATTAACGGTATAAAAACAGAAAAAAGGGATTGATCCATAGAAGTAGAAGAACACTTTAACAAAAAGATCAAGAATATAAGAATGGAAGTGGGAAATATAAGCGAATATATGGAATTAATAATAGGATAAGAACTTGAGTTTCGCACCCTACTGAGAAGTTAATTGATTCACTAAAATCTGTCTTCTCTTCTATCACTCTCCCTTTGGTAATCTTTCAACCTATGCTGTCCTTTCCGATCCTATCGTATCCTGTCCTATCCGATCATATACGTACACCTTAAACGCCCTCCTATTTATTTTCTTTAATTCTCCTATCCTCCTCTCGACTTCCCTTACTTCATCTTACCAACCCTCCGGCCTGCACTCCCCTTCCCGTACTAGGCTCCATGACCCATTCCCTACATTCCTTATAGTTCCTCTCAACCCTCCTCTTACTTCTGCATGCTCCTCACTTCAAATGCCCCTTTCCTACTTCCTGTTTCGTTTACTATTTGCGCTCCCTTCACTTCTTCTCGTCCGTTTCCCTACTTCCATATCCTGATTCCCTGATTCCCCTTTTGCTATGTCTCATCTCCATTTTTACTAGCACTTGTCAACATAAAAAAACATAAGAAAAAAGAAGTATAATGAGATGCGTACTCGTGGAAAAAGAGAAGGATGATAATATTTTTAAAAAGAAGCCAAGAAGCCTAGAACAAACAATGTGACAGTGGCTAAAAATTATATACTATATTTGTATGTGATATTATATATTTACCGATGCAACCAGAGTAGACTGCTAATAAGTTGATGAAAAGTGTCCCAATAAGGATCCGCATTTTCTTGAAATACAGAAAACTTATTTAAGCAGTATTCTCTTAGCACTCTCAATGATGAATTTTATACAATATCTTCCAGATTACATGTACGCATCAGCCATTGACTGTAGTTTTAGTTTTTCAAATATATTGTGACGAGGTGTTTTTCACCTGTCACTTAGCGATCCTTACCGGCACCGGGGTCCTCGAAAGAAACATGAGACGTTAAATTGGTCCGAAGAACGAGATTCCTTCTTGCAATTTGTCAACCAACGCGAGAGAGTCAGCTGTCAGCCATCAACAACGCACGTGCTCCGAGACGATCACAAAATCAGGGTTGGCAAAGCAGACCAGCGAAATCGTCACCAATCGTTCCTTGCCAATAGTACCAGTCGCCATGGCAACGACACTGTTAAGAGTCAACCAACGATCCAAGCCGCCATGACACAGCCAGTTACCCACGACAAGATAGAGTGAGAGGGAGGGTCCTACAGGCGACGCTGTCCTCTACTCACACCGCAATGAAAATATCACGCTTCTCGGAGAGAGAGAGAACCGACCCAGTACCGCCCTGTCCTTTTCTAGCCTATGGATTTAAAGGGCTACTCTCAACGTGCACTGCCGGTAACCCCGGTGGTGTCAAAGATATTCTAAACATACAACACAGGGCACAAATGGAAGAGTATCCTCTCGGAATTGGTCTAAATACCGAGAGGACGTTTTATGATTTTTACTCGCACCGTCGGCATGCGACATTTTGCTTAACCCTTTTCCTTCTATTCTGTCGTTAGGACTGGTGACGTAATTTCCGGCAGCCATATCGGGATTGTATTGTTTTAATTTTTTTGTAAAATACTTGATTTTTCATGTTTGATGTCAATAAAAGTGCTATTTATATCTTTCGAAATGTTGGCCTCTGATTCATGTGTGGTTGGGCGAACCCCCTCCCCCTTTTGTTTTATCTTTTTCTTGTCTCCTGAGCTAGATCCTTAAAGCGTAAAATACGAACAATTGCAGATTGATTAATTTATTTTAATAAAGTAAGTAGAATGTGTCATTAGCAGGATTTCATAAATTGGAAAATTTAAATTATTATTGCTAGTGGCTGGCGTCCTAGATTAACTTTGATTAGGTAGTTTGGGACCGAAATGATTTTTTTTAACGATTGAATCATATAAAAACAAAACTGTAAGTCACAAACCAAACATAAGTAGTTACTTCAAAAGTCCATGACCCTATAACGGAATAAGCCATAGTCAGGTTATGAATTTTGGAGGCCAGAATTCACGCCTGAGAATATGTTTTTTATAAATCTGGTTTTATTCGATTTGAAGGCGCAAAAAATAAGAACTGATGTCCTATAATCATACAATCTTAAGAGATTTTACAATAATTTATTTTGTAGCGTTATCATCGATTACACTTTAGAAGAGATGATATAACATTTTTCGTAATTAATTATTATTTAAACGGAAGGAAATTTATGGCTGAGATGGCAAACAACTCTAAAAGCGAGTACAAGTTGTACATTGAGAAAACTTGAAATTATTAAGAAATACAACTTTGATTCACAAGGTCATTAATCTTTCGACAATAAACACATTTTCATGATAAATCACTATTTTTCAAGCATTTTTATTTTATATTTAAAACATCTAACCGTTAGTCAAATCTTATTCCACGGGTAACCATGTTTTATATTTATGAATTTATATTTATGAATTTAGATTTCTGAATGTTATATTTATGAATATTATGAATTTTTTATATTTATGAAAACTTACTTCATGACGTATAAAAAAATACATACAGAAATACGTTTCTGTTTGAAAAATCACAAAAAACTTGCATTCTTTTCAAATAAGACAATTTCATTGTTTACATCGACATGTGGAAATGATAAGGTCCTATCTCAGAAAAACCAAATAAAAAAGTGCTCAGTCGTATAAACTAATTAAAAAGGTACTACATAGTTAAGGGCGCTAATATTCACTATACAATTTATATAGGACTTTACAGCTTCAATAGTTCGCCACGCAAGTTAGTACCTTTTATTTTGGGTTTTCCGAGATGAAGCCTTTTCTTTTGGACACGTCGCCATGCATATTTAACTTAAATTGCATGTCACAACATTAAAAATAAAAATATTTTTAAATGGATAGATTAATAATTGAAAGTGCTTTTCTAAAATTTATATAGTCATGTGCTCAACAATAACTAAACAATGAAAAAAAATTATAGGTTATGTTTATACATTGCAGCTGATTGTTTTGCTTTATTCGATACAAAAATATTTCAGTAAGCGTTTATAGTGTTAATATTATTAATTAGTAAAAAAGTTCAGTTGTCTTTAATTTAGGATTTTTTTCATCTTTTAACTGCGATAGACTAGTTTAGTTTTGTACTAATATTTGTGTAGCATATACGCACATCGCAAATATAACAGAACTTGATCAAAACCATGGAAAATATGTTTATAGGCTTCAAATAAGTCGACAAAAATGTAATAAAAAATCCTTATTTTAACATTTTCGCTCTCTAAAGACTTTGTTCTGTTAGTTCTCTCTCAGCCGGTACCAATGGCAGTTTTTCTGTGTACTTCTACCGTGGCTTCGGTGGTTCGGAACCCACCTTAAACTGTAGGTCACTTCAGAAGAATTAGAAGGGTCTACAGGAACGAATCATACAAAATGAAGGCCTTCATGTGAAAAAATGTTGGGGTAAAAAATGTTGGGGAATTTCTGGTTCAAATTAATTAAGCCGCATTTACAGTGAGAACATATGTTTTTTCGTATTACGATGAATATTTCGAGATATTTATTTTCTTTACGAAATTCTGAATATTTCAGTTTCGCAACTACGCAATCAATGTGGCAGCGCCAATGAAGTCTTTTCAAATTCTCGAGCTAATATTATTATATATTTACATATGAAATTACAGTAAATGACCAATAGGTTGATGAAGAGGGTCCCAATAAGGGACAAGAACTTATTAAGGAACTTAATTATGAATTCAATTTAAAAAAGAAACATGATACGGCTCTTTCGTAATAATTATAATTTAAACGTACGGAAGTTTATATCCGAGACAGCAACAACTTTAGAAGTGAGTGCAAATTAAACGTTGAGCAATCTTACCTTTTTCAGTAATCACAACGGAAATAAATAAGGTAATTAATCTTTCAAGAATAAGCGAATTTAAATGAAATATTAGGAAGACAGCATGAAAAAATTGTATACACATAGATATTTATGACTTGAAAACACTCCGTCCCTTGATCCCCAAGTTTAGTCACTCAACGAGACTAAGCGCTGGTGTTCCATCCACTAGCCAGTCCTGCAACCAGATGTACGCGGCCTGCACTGCGATAACCCTCGACTTGATGAAGATGTTGTTGAATCTGGGGTCGCGCCTGTCGCGGGCTAATGCTTTGAAAACTTTATAGATTTCTCCCTCAGCCCGTCCAGCTCCTTGCGAGATGGACATGCCTTCTGATAACCTGACCCAGCGACAACGCTCACCAGGCCTACCGCCGTTTCGACTACCGGTTCGGGGGACTGTCTTTGGATTCCTTGCTCCTTTTGGCCTCAGAATGAGTACAATGAGTTGCTGTAGATGATGTTGCCGCACCGAGACATCTGTATTTTTTCCGTGGCAACTT
>CAKNWU010160288.1:0-10990 GCA_932072015.1 Andricus quercustozae | reverse complement strand
TGATCTGGAACAAGTTGCTTAAATTTCAAGCACATTGATTTTTAAACTCCTCGGATTTCAATACCAAAGGTGGAGCATAAAATATGAACGTCAAACAGAGTGTAGAGACTGTACATCCAGTGTATAAATTAGAGTCCTCCTAGTTGTTTTGATCCCAAATCCCTCAACCAAGGATGTCAAAGACCTTTGATGAAGTCTCCAAATAAAAAAGTGAGAGCAACATCAAAATTCATTCTTTCAAGGAATAACGTGAGATAATTTATGAAGTGAAATCATGGATGTAAATACAAATTTGCATATCAAACGTATCAGAAATCTAATTTTTTAAATGAATAATTTCCATATTCAGACATATGCTGGTTTCTGTTTTGATTTTAGATTTACAGTTTTCATTATTTCAAGTTTTCAATCTGTCATGCGAAATATGAAAATGTGAAGGTAAAAAATAAATATTAAATCCGTGCTTTTTGTTTTAGAAATAACAAATTATTAAATGGATAACCACCACTAGTGTGAGTATAAGATTTGCAACATTTCTCAGTGTGTGCCATAAGCACTGACAGAAAGATTAATCGTGCGTGTAGGAACCTTTATTCGTAGACATAGGTACTCTTACTCCCTGCTTTAATATCTTTTTATACGAGCTGTTACGAAAAAGTACGCAAAACTTTCACTTTCCATTAAGGAAGCTGAGAGGTTGAACATAAAGGCTATATTAAAGTATAGATCCTACATTTTTCATCTATAGGTTTTATGTAATTGATTGATGAATTATTCATCCACACCTTAAAGATATCGATAAAATATTTTATTGTACCACAAAAAATTCGAACTTATTAATAACTAAATAAAATAGTATAATGTATAACTTTGTATAAATGTGCCTATTATTGAATAATTAAATTCAGCACTGAAAAATAATTTTTTAATTTTGGGCACCAAACTACATGAAATTATCTATGGCACTTAAAAATATTATGTTTAAAATTTTCCGGTAATCTGGAGCTAATAATAATAATTTTATAATCAAATTGATGTTTAATTTGCTTAATGAAATCAAAAATTATTTTAATAAGTAAATTTTAACATTTTCTCATCAACTCATGCATAAGATCCTGTGCAGAAATTGCCTCGGTTGATCCTACTGCAAAAACGTTTCTGGTTGGATGTCGGTCTGGCTACCCCTGGTTAGGTTTCATGGTCAGGAACCCTTTAGGAAACGACCGAGCTCTACTTTTTCGTAAACCACGTAGTCGGGAGCCGGACGGTTACTCTCCGGGCCAACCCTGGTCAGATATCATGATTGGAACTATTTTAGTGTAACTTAGTGTAAAAGGAAAATATATATTTATACGCATGTTTCTTATTGTTAAAATAATAACCGATATAATTTTATTTAACAGAACACATACTTATTACTGTCCCCAAAGTCCAAGAAATTAGTATTTTTGACATTTTTGCTAAACAACAAGTAAATTAGATTGGATTTTTTCAACTGTAAGATCCGTACTTTTCCCCGTATCTTAAAAACCAATTTTAAAATTAATCTACTTTATTTATAGTCACAATGTAGGTCGAAATACTAATTTAATTACGGGTAGTTGAAGTTTGAGTTTTTTAAATAGTACAACCGAGATTGCTCGGATCTTATAATCGAGGTCGCGCGGAAGTCTGAAATGATCGTCTGTCGTTCAAAGAACGATATGAAATTGCAGTTGTCAAAACAAGAAAAATGAAAATGTGGCTCGTTTCTCGGATCGATTCGATCGAATGCATGACAATACGCGACATAGGGAAATTGTTTATTGATACTTTTACAATATTATTATTCAATATTACTCTTATTTCAAAGCATAATACGATATTCCAAATTAAGAATACATATCCTAAGAAAAAAAAAAAATTTATCCAGCCCCCATAACAAACGAGAAAGAAACCCTCAATATCCGAAAACTCGATACCATCAATTTGAGATGCCTAATTTAAGTGATTTGATTAATCATGCAAACGAAACATTTCTCAACTCCCACGGGATAGCTTCTGCCACATTCATCAAAGTCAAGTTAAACAACGGTTAAAGCCAATGTTATTTTTGTTTGTATTAGTTTGTGCAAAGATCTTGGAGCCCTCGGGAGTTTTATTTCCCGGAAGAGAGATTGAAGCTTGCAAGTGTAGTGTTGGTCCAGTCGGTGTGGATCACGCCTAAATTCGCCAAAGTCAAGTGTAGAGGAACCAACCAAGTGCTACTAGAGCTTTCTTGTTTTCCACCATTTCTACCATTTGCCAGTGGGTCCCACGTGCATTGGAGTAAATCTAATGATCCTTTGAAAGTAGATAAGTGCACAATACTAAAGGTTTGCTCCGTGTTAAATTCACTGGTGTCTCAAGTATTAGCAGGTGGCGCTAAAATATTTTTTTTTTTTTGAGAAAAGTAAGAAAAAGTTACATCTTCAACTGGACATAAGGTAAAGGCACATATCATCGAGAACGTTCCTATTGTCAATTTAAAAGGCTAAAGTTTTCCTGTATTGACTATATTCTCTGAACATTTAAATCAGTGAGATGTCACTGTTTATCAGTGAAAATCCTAACTTGTTTGATTCGTTGACCCATTTCTCACTAATTCAAATTTAGAAGGTTGGCATTGACAGGTACACTTAATCCAATTTTCAAACCTCTCTGACCAATATCAAATTTCCTCAATTTAAAGTAAACTCAATACTGTGGAATATTTTTAAAAGTACAAAATACGAAGCAAATAGTGTTTAGTGATAATAATAATGATGTATTAATTTATAATACTAGCCTTAGATACTTGATCGGGTAATCTTAGGAAAAGTTCCTTAATAATAAACTCTGCCTTAAGGTTCAAGTTGAAAGAATCAACTGTTTACTCGACAAATGGTTCTTACTCGGTAATTGGTTCTTTTATCCTACTCGCTGAATAAATTATTCAGAGAGTATTTTGCTTTGATTCGTGACAATAAATGCTTTATTTATTTAACTTTATGTACACACAAACCGTTGGTGATCAGAAAATACCTCCATTTTTCTTAACTGTATAGATAAAGTCATATATATCCCACATCAATAATAGTCTCGATAATAGTATTTCAACATAAATAAAAAAATTGTTCTCTCTAAATGAAAGAAAATATCGAAGGCGAGAATAAAGTGAATTATGTTGATAATACTGCTATTAATTATACTAATATAAATTTTGAATAATCTTTAATTCAAAATGGATAATTTCTAAATATTTGCAGAGTTTTCATGTTCGTTATCAAGCGGTTACAAAATCGACATAAATACTTGATATGCGAGTTAATGACTGACATTGAAATTTCAGTGTCGTTGAGTTTGTTCAATATATTGTTATACTCAACTGCAACCCCGGCAACCCCTATTTTACGATTATCGCTTTCATTATCTTTGCTGATTGCTTTCCTGGATATTCCGCACATGATAGAAATTTTAAAATAAAAGACCCAGTGGCATTCAATACCATTGAAAATATTATCTGGAATTTCAAAAGCACATGCTTGGCGTGATTGAATTTCGTTCTTTGAAATAGAATATGAATGCGAGGCACCAAGTGTTCGTTTCGGCCCGTATATATCCCTTGTGACAGGAAATACAATTTCTGCATAATATCCCAACAAAAATTTACACACGATCCTGGCAAAACAATTTTTCTGCTTTGTTTGGGCTAGCTAGAACTTATCTTTGGGTTGTTATTATGATAAGATTCTGATTGTTTAAAGATAAATTTTTAATTCTTATGAAACACATAATATGTGGTCGTCCGTGAAGAAAGGGACCTAATGCGGAAAAGATAGATTTTTATTTTTTTACACCAATCGATAGTTTTTTTTATTTGCTCTTTCATAATACAAAAGTTTATTCCTATATCTGAAAAATTCGAAATGTTATTAAACTGCAAAGTGATTCCCTCTCATAGTGTTCCTGTGTTGGAACGCCTCTTCAATCGCTCCTCCAGTAACATGAAGCTACCATGCGTTAGGTCCCTTTCTTCGCGGACAGTCACATGTGGTAGCCAATATTCCTATGAAATTATTAAAACCTTCTAATTTAAAGCATTTTTTCATATGTAGAAAACACTCAGTAAAAAAAATGAGTATCAATTCATGGGACACAGAGAAAAAATTAGATTGTTTGGCCCATGCTAATCACTATGTTCTAGTAGCCAATCATTGTGGTTTTTTTACATCATGTTAATTTATTTAAGTACAATTTGTCTACTGCTTTGAACACATCACTTGATGTGGTTATTCAAATCTTCAATAAACTAATTCTACGTCTTTGTATTTTACAATTTTTGTATGCTTATAGTGGATTTTACAAATCGCCAAAGTTGAAAATTTTTCTTAAGTAGGCAATCATTATACCGATTACCGCCAGATTTAAATAGATATATTTCACTTGGATATTTTAAGTTATTTTGACTTTCAACTGTGATTGGAAATAATATAATATTGAAGATCTGAAATTTGTGGAAAATCTCGTACTAGTAGCTCCTAGTAGTAGCTCCTAGTAGTAGCTAGTAGCTCCTGCTACTAGCCTTACTAGCATTACGTAATTTGAAAAAGATTAGGCTATGTTGTCTTTGAGGAATTTTAAATGGGCCAGGCTGGTCGGGAAGGATGCTTTTGGTTGTGAAAAGGGTATAAGTTTAAAATTATTGGTTCTTTAAATGTGGCTACTAAAAATTAATCTCGATTATTTAAAATTATAAATTGCTGTATCACTTTTACAAAGTTCAAAGTTACAGAATCATAATGCAAAAGAAAAATATAAGAAAATGGACAGTTTTTACTTTAATAATTGCCAAACTTTCAATTTTTACATGTATTTCAATAGACAAATTCGCCAATTATTTAAATATTATTCTTTTAACATCCCCTAAACATTCTAGTAAGGAAAGCGACATTTACTAGAAACCAGAACCAAGCTAGATTTTTATCAGACTCTCTGGGTGAAAATGAACTTAAAACTAAGTGCAGAAAGGGTCCGCTACTAGAAAACGTATTAGAATTTATACTAAACTTTGTTTTCACAGAACTCAAACAGTCAAACAAGAAAATCGATATTTTCAACAAACCAAAACCGCAGGATTTTTTTATTTTATAATTGGGGTTATGACTCAATTCAGTATTGTAAAAAATCTCCTGTTATTCTGTTTGATAATGAATGTCGAATTCCTTTTTTGAATATTTATAGAATGTTGAAACAACCTTTAAAATGATTTTAACGAATTTTCCTGCTAGGGTATGTTTTTCACATTTATTGTGAATTGATTTTGAACCACAATAGTGTAATGAAAAAACTCCCGTGGTTTTGGTTTTTTGAAAATTTCTATTTTCTTGATTGAATGTTCAGGAGTTGTCAAATCCATGTTTGAAATATATCAAAACCCGTTTTCTAATAGAGGACGCATCCTGAATTTATTTTTGAATTATTTTCCGCCCTTATAGCTTAATAAAAAAATCTTACTTGAGTTTGATTGCTAGAAAATATCGGTTTCCTTATTTACAAAATATAAGGCATTTAGCCAAATCTAGCAACATGTTTTTGTGAACGATAGCATTTCAATAATAGACCAATTTTTCTATTGAAGTACACGCAAAATTTAAAAGTTTGGCAATGGTATGAGTACAAACTTAAAATGTTCTTGTAAATTATTGATCTGCACGTTCGTAAGAACCACAAAAATAAATAATTAGTCATTTCGACAAAAATTAATTTAACTTGATTAATAATTCTTACTCAGTCAGTTCTAAAAATTAAAATTTTTCTTCATTTTAAAAAATTGCAATAAAATATCATTGTTTTGGAAATTGATCACCTTTTCAATGGTAGAACTACTATGAACTGATATTGAGACAAACATAAAAGCGTGGTGGAACCAGTAAAAAATGAAAAAACACGATCTCTTCAATTCTGCATTCGCTTGTCAATATGTTGGTTCATTTAACAAGATGAAAAATGGAAATTCAGAGTATATCTTTGAGGGATTACGATAGAACTAGAATCGTGCAGGCTGTTACGATTCAATCCATCATCCCAATTCATGATTTTATTCATTTCCTTTTTCTATGGTATATGCAGATTGCAGAATGTGCAACTTTTGATTAGCAATTAGGCTTTTGCAATTAAAAAACTGAAGGAATTCTGGATGAATACATCGATTCTGAATGGGTAACCTTTCTTTTTTAAAACGTGTCTGCCTGGGGGGCTGGTTTATATGTAATATTCAGAGTCAGTCCGCAAAGGCAGAGTGTCTGTGTTATTTGCAAATTCAAAAGCGTTAGCCCAGTCACGATGCCGGAAGCTCTAGCCCCTAAGGCATTTCCTGTGAACGGACACTAACCACGCCCTTAACGCATACCTGATTCTACGATGGCTCACATGGATTACAACGATTATAGTATAATATTCCATTTTGCAATATACACCTCTATTGTTGCTCCATACACTCTATGCCCTGCCATTTCTCAGTTTTCGCTCTAGGCTAGTAGAATTTCAACCACGGTTCATTCCTTGTTTAACGGGAAATCTGAGGGAACTTCAAGCATGCTTGTCAAATTTGCCGAGAAGATTCATTTATACCCTATTGCGTTAAAACTTTACTCAATCCAGCCGAATATCCGTGAACCAGTTTTCATTTTACTGAAAATGTATTATCAATTTTTAACATCCCTGTGGAAAACAGAGGTCTTAATTAGAAGGAAATAATCTTCAACTAAAATAAAATAATAAATTCGATTTACTTTCAAGGACAGTGTACACTCTTCGGATATTTTGTTTGGAATCGTACTCCTTCCAGTAATGGGTAATTAACTGAATCTATTTAGTTTTTTTAATTTTTTAAATTAACCTTTGTAATATTCTAGAGTAATAAGATGCACTTTTAAGCTATTCTCGGGAAAAACGGCTTTTTTCAACTCCCATTTAGATCAGGTATTAGGGCTTCGAGTTTGTGACTGGAAAGTCAGTGCTCGATTCCAGTTAAGGGCATTTGTTGCCAATTTATAATTTCATTTTGTGTGTAATTTTTCGTTAAACTAATCGGTCAAGTATAGCATAAGGGCTAGTAATGTAAAAGAAAACCTTTATCACTTCTGAAGCGAATATTTCAATTACAAGAAAACGTCACGACATTCTTGAATAATTCTGATTCCTTATGCAATTATTTGATATGAACATAATTCATTAATCCAATTTCCAAACATGAATATTAAAATAATATTATAAAAGGTCTTTTATTTATAGTTTATTTGTATGTCATATTATTTTACTATTTCTTCACATTTCAATATTTATTTTATTCTTATTATTCTATTTTGAGCTCTTATGAAAATAATAATAACCAAAATATGAACGTTCAATTGAATCGTTCTTTACAAGAACAACTTAAGTCGGAAAAGTGCGAACGAAGAAAACGCAAAAAGGATAATAAATTTAGTATTCCAGGGTGTTATGAACAAGCGTGAAAGGCTTTTTAATTCTTTTTGCCGAATAATATTATCTCTGAATGAAATGGGAGAAAAAATTACATTTTAATAATTCACATAGATTTTTATGAAGAATTGCCTGAAGAGAGTTAGAAGTTGTTTGTACGGCGAACACTTTCAGAGACTATTATCATTAGATTTTCCTAGAAAAACTGAACACGTTGCTTATAGGTGATACAGAAAAGTAATAAATCGCCAAATTATTGTTTTATTATCAATAACCAGGGCCGTCAGAATATCTGTTGGGACCCTAGGCCCCAGTGCAGTGCCCAATAAAAGTAGAGGTAACTAAACTGTGAGGTTGTTCAAAATGATTAAAGACAGATTTAAAACACATAGGAATGGCATTAAACATTTTCTTTGATTGTTGAAAATAATTTATTCGAACATATACTACATTGAACCAGTTTTTTGTTAGTGAATACCAGTCTAATAATAAAGGAGAAGCATTTTAGTAAAAAGTAATTTTTGTTTTTAAAAAACTGATATACAGGAGTATTTGCTTCATTAAATTGTTTATAACAATTTTTAATATAATTGTTATGCCCTTGAAATAAATCTTCATTATTTATGATCAAAAACGAGTTAATTTAAGTAATTTTTTTCAATAATAATAAGACTGTGTTAAGTCGTCCCGAAAAATTGGGGGAGTTGGAAAAGGAGATGGACTAGTCGTCGCGAAAATTCGGAACGTCTAGCCAGGCTTATGAAAAATATTATATTAGTCATCCCGAATTTTCGGACGACGAGATACTTCGTAATAATAATAAAAAAATCGTACTCTCGAAATGGCCAATTTTGTGATACGGCCCTAACCGTACGAACTGAGCATCAGAACGGTTTAAGAAAACTTGTTATTTATACAAATAAAATGGTTAAAAATGAATATTTTGGCTCGCTTTAAATAAATTTAATATTCATTTGCAATAAAAACAAAATTAGCAAAAAACGCTAGAAGCAGGAATCGATTCCGGGTTTCCCGATTAAAAACTGGCAGCGCTACTACCTGATCTAACCGGCAGTTGAAAGACTCACGGTTCATTTAACGTGCGTAGATTTTTTTTTAAGTCTTTGTTCTCAAAAATGGCTGAAAATCGCATCTTCTTACTTTAGCACATTACAAGTTTCATCATAATCAATTACTGGGAGGAGTAAAATCCAAATAAGATTCAGAAGGGTGCAGGTTCTCCTTGTTAGCTTTCATTGAATTTACCCCAAACTGGTGATAAATTTCAAAGATAACAACTCCCTCGTTTAAAGCTTGTGGTAATCTCTTAGGCCTCGTGTTTCGACTGGAGCTTAACATTTAAGTTTGGTATAAAGTTCTATTCTCAGAAGCTCCTTAGCTCAATTGCATCATCAAGAGAGCTTAACTTTTAAGCTCTGAGAAAGAAGTTTGTTAACATGAGACTTTTTAGTATTCATCGTACTCGTACTTTTTTAATGATACCTATCTCGTAAGAAATAGCGTTACGGGTTTCGTGATAGAATAACCTTCTACATGAAATACACTAAGAAAAAATAAAGCGTTTACTATTATTCTAAATATTGTAAACTTCTCTTCTATATCTACATCTCTATCTAGACGGATGCATCTGAAATTCCAAATCTTCCTTGATGTAAAATTGGATAGAACATATTGTAAGGTATCTGTGAATATTTTGAATGAAATTGATGAAAGAAGATCATACACGATAGCCAACTGTTATGATAAAAGCTTCCGGGTTTTCCTAGATGCCTTTGCAAGAGCAAAAGCGGTAAGAAAGAATCGTATTTTGAATGAAAGAGGAGGGCTCGGGATTCGAGCTTTCTGCGGAAATCCAGACCAAAGTTCAAAGAATTCTTCGTTCTTTTTCAAAGGGATTCTACGAAAATTGAGGAATTCCTTTTAAATCGAGATCGTTTCTTGCGTATTTTAATGTGATATGAATAATAGTCTGCTTTAATAATAGTTCAGCGCGGATCTACAGGGTTGTAAAACCTGCTATCAAACCTTACACCCCAGATTTTCTAAATTACCTTCACTTTTTTCTGCTTCACTGGGAAATAGAAAAAAAATATTAATATTTGAAAGATTGCAATAGATTACATATAATAATCTACAAATCCATGCATTCACCTTGCCCACATCGAAGCTCCTGTGTTACCGCTAACTTTTTGCATGTTTTTTGTGTCGCGGCTTTTTCTGGCCTGTCAATTTGACAGTTTATTATAGAATACGCAAATTTTGAGATCATCTTTGACTTAAAGCAACATGAAGTTGTTTTGCTTGAATGGAAATGCTTTATAATTGATTTTCAAGTTATTACTATAAGAAATGTGTGATGGAGAGTGCTTAAGTATTTTCGTGTGGTCTATAACACATGATGACTTTGTGGAGCTCTTTCCCTGAGGTGATTGCTAGAGAGATTGATCAGCGACTTGTTTCTGAGCAGTGTTGCGAAACGAACGTGTTATTTAAATAAGGAACACGGGAATCCTAGATTAATCGAAAAATGTATAACCCACTCCTCCCTTACACCTTCTCATAAACTTCCCTGAAATCTCATGATATTTTCTTTAGCTTTATTGGTCAATTTCATTAAATAACCAACGTACGTTTGGACCTTGTTGCAGGCCTTCTTTAAGGTAATACATAACCTAAGTTAACATAATTTACATAGATGTAATACACTTATAATGAACAAAAAGTTGTAAAGAAATTTTTTTAATATTTATCTGTCGTGATATTAATTAAATTATCCAAGACATTTCAATTTTTGGTTATTTTTCAATAGAAAAAACTTATCTTTTTTTGGAGTAAACCAAAATTAGATGTTTTTTTGTATTATCAAAGATTAAAATGTATAAATAACATGGTTTAAAAAGTGTCCTTTAAAACATTTTAAAATTGAAACTTCAACATTCCGAGGCTCCAAAGCATTAATTTTACTACATTTTTAATAAATAAAATGAACACAAGGTGTTCTTATATGAAAGGACAAAACATGGACGAACGAAATACATTATGGATAAAGTCATATTTTCATGAGTAATTCAAAGAGGCGGATATTTAGACAGAGATCAAAATGAAAAATGCGCCAAAGGAAATTGAAATCTGTTATAAAATGGTTTAATAAATTTTATTTATATTTAACATTTCGGTTTTTAAATTAATTTAATTTTTAAAGAATTTATTGATAAAAGTGGACTCTAGGATTTTTCGTTTGTGAGTATTGTTTTCACGAGCTCAAATTTTGATATTATTAATCTCAAAATCAAAATAATGATTAAATTGCCATGCATGTTGTGACCAACTTTTATTTTGATTGCCTAATTCACAGTCCCGTTTATGTTCATAAATGCGCGTTTTTAGTCTCCTGTCAGTCTCAAAAATATAAATTTTATTGCAACAGTTACAATGTATCATATAAACTATACAAGATGAGTTTTCTTTGTTGTCTTTATCTTTATTT
>CAKNWU010160266.1:0-13712 GCA_932072015.1 Andricus quercustozae | reverse complement strand
AGGGTGGTTGTGACTGAAGTAGGGTGACCATCCGTCTGGATTTCCCTGGACATGTCCTCATTTAGGGCATGTGTGGGTTGTCCTACAGGATTTTTTGCTTCTTCCGAGTTTTTATCCCGATTTTTCAACTGATAATTTTTTATTTTTTAATCAACTTTTGGACCTTTTTTTGTAAAAAATGCTATCATTCAATGCCATCCAACCATCGACATATAGTACTGGACCGCTAGCTACGGCCGCCCGTCAGGAGTGGAATAGGGAATAGAAAGAGAGGAAAAATCGAGAAAGTTGACCTGTCTTTTTCTAAGGATGATAATTGGTTCTACTCATCTTCCATCTGCTTTCATAGAAAAGGATCAATCGTCCTATCGACATCCTTAGAAAAAGACAGGTCGACTTTTTTGATTTTCCCTCTCTTTCTATTCCCTATTCCACTTCCGATGGCCGTAGCTAGCGGTCCAGTACTATATGTCGATGTACTCAACATCGATGGCCTGGCTTTCGAAAATCAGTTATGGTCACCCTAGACTGAAAGCACGTGTCGCGAGTCTTTGCCTCCACCCTGAAAACTGATACAAAAACCGAGGGGGGTCCGTGAGAAGAAGTGAGGTTGTGACTGGGGGCGGATGTCACAAAACTCACTCTCCCCAAGAGAAAAGATATATAAAACGCGGGACTCCTGGAGAGGGTGTGACTGGGGTATGTGTCGCCAAACTTACTCTCCCCCCAAAAAGGGATCAAAAACTCCAAGGACGCTTGTAAAGGATAGTGTTTTTGCCCAGGGGCACGTATTGCGAACTTAATATTTCCTCAAAATTTGATATAAAAAGCAAGGTGCGTTTTAACATTAAAAATAATATCGACGGATATTTCCTTAAACATATTCGTAATCAGTGCATCAAAATACATCATTATACGAGTTAAAAAAAAATTAATAAAATTTTTATTTTTGAAAACGTGGTTTTTCCTATTTTTAACCTTGCAAATTAGATTCTCGGATATTTTCATTCCTATATTCGTAATAATTGCATAAAAATACATCGGTGAATTCATCTCCGAACTTCCAACCCGGTAAAAACAGCTGGTAAGCATCTTCTTTGCCGGGGCCAGCAGTCTAGCCACATCGTTTGAAATATTTTTGATAAAATTAGTAAGAACAAAAATTGCAAGTCTATGAAACCGATGATATCTCATCTTGTTATATTAAAAAATTATGTTCCTTAAATAAATAATGTAATGGATTAATGCTAAATAACATTAATTAGGAATATTTAAAACTAATCAAACCAGACAATGTTACCATTATGTGCAATACAGTAGGACTCGTCGGATCGGAACTCGTAGCAGCGTAATCCGGAAGGCAAGTAGTCCCCACTCGTAAACTTCTCCGCAAGCCGTGATAGGTAGGCACACATGCACAGGGTCCCAGCAGACGCCACGCGACGAAATGCAATGATGTAATTATGAAAATTCACCGACCGGTAACGGCCAATTAAACGTTAAGAACGTTGAAAATTTCATGGTACGTCATTACCATGAGATCTTTCTGCTGCCTGCTCGATCAAAAGTGGAGACCCGAACTCTCCCGATTTGTCAACTCCTACTGTAGTAAAGATCATTTTTATTTAGGAAGTTTCTGGCATGGGCGGATTCAGGGGGAGGGCGCTGGGTGCACTCACCCCCTGAAGTCCCCGAATACTTTATTATTGATGCGTCAACCTAACCATAAATGTCAGACGTGAAAAACTTCCTCCATTTAACACTAAGAAATACTTGTCGAACCCCCATCACACATTATTATGATCAAGCAATAACTTAGAAAATCATGTTTTCACTTTCTTTTAAAGAAAATTCTAACTTTTATGTTAAATAAACAGTTGTAAGATACAATAGAGGTTATTGTATCTAACTTTAATTAAAGTTCAGAATAACATTCTTTCTTATCAGTATTTCAAAAACTAAAAGCAGTGATGTCCACGGACAGTTCACTGAGTCCGTGAGATGAAGACGCTGGATGTGACTCGCTACATCCATTCTCCGAAGAAGCAAACATGTCAAGCTTCCACAGAAAGGAGGCAACCTCAGCCCTCACCAGAAACAGGTCACGCCAGCCGACAAGAGAGTATGCCAAGGAAACATCCAACGAAGCACGCTAAGGAATCATCCAAGTCAGTCAAGTCACGCCTTCGCCAAGCAGCTGAAGATCTTTCAGTGCCTGTAAGAACAGAGAAAACCCGGGCTAGATAGACCCCCACGTTAGAATTAGGCTAGAGCCTTTGCGGATGAACCATAATAGTCATGAGGCTAGGGCCTTTGCGGGTGAACCAAAATAGTCATGAGGCTGGGGCCTTTGCGGGTGAACGATCATGACTCAGCAAGGCGCCTCCAAAAACAACTTACCAGTAACGCAAACGCACAGCATGAGGTCTTGCGGGTGACCGAGAATAGTCCTGAGGCTAGGGCCTTTGCGGTTGAACGATACCAGTGATGAGGCTCGGGCCGTTGCGGTTGAAAGATACCAGTGATGAGGCTCGGGCATTTGCGGTTGAACGATAACAGTCATGAAGCCAGGGCCAACACAGCAGACGTACAGCATCCAAATCCAAAACGAGAGTAAATAATCCTTCTCCAAATCCAATAGCGCACTTAAGAACACTTGCACTTATAACTTGCACGAAGACTCTTGAAAAGCAGCGCACCGCACGATCACCAAACTTGAAAAATCGATGCACGACCATTCACTGGAGACTTCCAAACTGAACTGACCTTTGTCAAAATCGTGTCTCATGTCCCCCACCACTGAACTAGGTAGTTCGCACATGCCAATTACCTGGCAACCCTTCAGGCATATCAAATTCTCAACCTCTTGTCAGGTTTGAAGAATATTTTAAAAATTATAAACAACATACATTTTTAACACAAAGTATATCTTCCCCGAGGAAGTTTGGTTAAGAATTGAAATTTAACATACTCGGATGTTCTTAAAAAGGTCTTGTCGTACAAAAAATTAATCCTGGTAGTCCAGGTATTAAAAATACATCTTCCCCGAGGAAGTTTGGTTACGAATTAAAATAATGTAAGATATCCGGACGCTTCTATAAGGGTCTCATTGTACTAAATAAATCCTGGTAGTCCAAGTATTAAAAGTACATCTTCCCAGAGGAACTTTGGTGAAGAATTAAAATTTAACATACTCGGATGATTTTAAAAAGGTCTTGTCGTACCAAAAATTAATCCTGGTAGTCCAGGTATTAAAAGTACATCTTCCCAGAGGAAGTTTGGTGAAGAATTGAAATTTAACATACTCGGATGATTTTAAAAAGGTCTTGTTGTACCAAAAATTAATCCTGGTAGTCCAGGTATTAAAAGTACATCTTTCCAGAGAAAGTTTGGTTGAGAATTGAAATTCAATATACTCGGATGATTTTAAAAAGGACTTCTTGTACTTCCTCGGGAAGATTTATTTTTATTACCTGGGCTACTAGAATTAATTTTCAGTACGACGAGACCCTTTTAAAATCATCCGCCATCCGGATATGTTAAATTACAATTCTTAACCAAACTTCCTATAGGAACATGTCCTTTTAATACCTAGACAACCAAGATTAATTTTTAGTACGACGAGACCCTTATACAAGCATCCGTATATCTTAAATTTCAATTCTTAACCCAACTTCCTCGGGAAAGATGTATTTTTAATACCTGGACTACTGGCATTAATTTTTAGTACGACGAGAACTTTTTAAAATCATCCGGATATGTTACATTTCAATAATTAACCAAACTTTCTCAAGGGATATGTACTTTTAATACCTGGACTACCAGGATTAATTTTTAGTAGGACGAGACCCTTATACAAGCATCCGGGTACCTTAAATTTCAATTCTTAACCAAACTTCCTCTGGGAAAATGTACTTTTAGTACCCGGACTACCAGAATTAATTATTTGTACGAGGACTCCTTCATAAAATCATCCGTGTATCTTACATTGCAGTTCCTAACCAAAATTTCTCGATGAAAATGTGTTTTTAATACCTGTACTACCAGAATTAATTTTTGGTACAAAAAGTCCCTTATAAAAGCATCCGGGTATCTTACATTTCAAATCCTAACCATACTTCCTCGGGGATAATGTACTTTTAAGACCTGGACTAACAGGATTAACTCTTTGTACGGCGAGACCTTTTAAAAATCACCCGGGTATGTTAATTTTCAATTCTTAACCAAACTTCTTCTGGGAAGACGTACTTTTAATACTTGGACTACCAGAATTTATTTTTAGTACAAGACCTTTTTAAAATCATCCGAGTATGTTAAATTTTAATTCTCCACCAAAATTCTTCTGGGAAGATGTATTTTTAATACCTGGACTACCAGAATTAATACTTAGTACGACGAGACCTTTTTAAAATCAACCGGGTATGTGAATTTCAATTCTTAACGAAACTTCTTCGGGGAGGATATATTTGGAATACCTGAACTACCAGGATTTATGTTTAGTATGAAAAGACCCTCATAAAAGCTTACGGGTATCTTACATTTCAATGCTTAACTAAACTTCTTCGGGGAAGATGTATTTTTAATACTTGGATTACTAGGATTAATTTTTGATACGAAAAGTCCCTTATAAAAGCATGCAGGTATCTTACATTTCAATTTCTAACCAAACTTTCTCTGGGAAGATGTATACTTTTAATACCTGGACTACCAGGATTAATGTTTAGTACGACGAGACCCTTAAAAAAGCGTCAGGGTATCTTACATTTCAGTTCCTAACCATACCTTCTTGGGGAAGATGTACTTTTAATTCCTGGACTACCAGGATGACTTTATGGAATGAGAAGATCTTCAAAAATCCAGTAAAGTGTATTAAATTTTTATTTAGACCGTAACTTCCTCGAAGAAGATGTATTTTTAACATCTAGGAGCAGAACTTTCGACAAACTACAATTTCCAAATCATTGTAACATTAACTTTTCAATAATGAATTGTACCCAGTATTTAAATCAATATTTAAAACTAAGTTCTATTTAGGGGTTTCACATGGCATCCTCAGTAAAAATATACGCTGATCGCCATCTGTTATTTCATTATGCAAAGAAACCAACTACATTTGCCGCCATTTGCGCTATTTCACAAAGAAACACCGATCTTGTATTCATAAATTGTCTGCTTGATGTTATATGCTCTGAAATTAGCGTTCTTCTGACAAAATTTCATTCTGGCAAATTCGAGTTCTGGAAATCGACACTCTATCCCAAGATTCGATTCCACTGTCGATTGTTCGATTCCTGGAATCGACTAAAAATTTTTTCAGGGTAGGGAATAGATTTCCAGAACTCGAATTTGCCAGAATGAAATTTTGGCAGAAGAACGCTAATTTCAGAGCGTGTAACTGCGGGCAGACAATTTATGAATAGAAGAGCAGTGTTTCTTTGTGAAATAGCACAAAGGTCGGTGCAGGGAGGTGGTTTCTTTACATAATGAAGCAACAGATGACAATATGCGTATGTTATTACTGAGGAGGCCAAATGAAACCCCCAAAGAGAACTTTGTTTTAAATATTTATTTCAGTACTGGATACAATTTATTATTGAAAATTTATTGTTAAAATGATTTACGAAATGAAACGTGAGACACTCGGATTATTTTTGAAAGTTATTCAAGAGCTTTAAATACATCTTCGTCCGAGAATTCGTTCAAATAAAAATTTAAAACACTTTACTGGATGTTTGAAGATCTCATTCCATTAGGTCATCCTGATTGTCCAGGTATTAAAAATACATCTTCTCCGAGGCAGTTTGGTTAAGACTAAGAATTTAACATACACGGATTATTTTAGAAAGGTCTCGTTATACTAAAAATTAATCCTGGTTGTCTAGGTATTAAAAATACATCTTCTCCGAGGAAGTTTGGTTAAGACTAAGAATTTAACATACAGGGATGATTTTAAAAAAGGTCTCGTCGTACTAAAAATTAATCCTGGTTATCCAGGTATTAAAAATACATCTTTCCCGAGAAATTTTGGTTAAGAATTTAAATCTATGTTACCCGGATGCTTTTATAGGAGTCTCAGCGTACTCAAAATTAATCCTGGTTGCCCAGGTATTGAAAATACATCTTCCCCGAGGAATTTTGATGAAGACTACCAGCATTAATTACTATTCGTACGAACAGTCCTTTAAAAAATCATCCAGGTATCTTACATTGAAGCTACTAATCAAACTTCCTCGAGGAAGATGTATCTATAATACCTGAACTACCAGAATGAATACTTAGTACACAACGAGACCTTTTTAAAATCATCCGAATATGTTAAATTTCAATTCTTAACCAAATCTCCTCGGGGAAAATGTATTTTTAATACCTGGACTACCAGGATTTATATTTAGTACGAAGAGACCCTTATAAAAGCATCCTGGTATCTTAAATTTAAATTCTGAACTAATCTTGTTCGGAGAAGATGTATTTTTAATACCTGGACAACCAGGATTAATTTTTAGTACGCCAAGACTCTTATAAAAGCATCCGGGTATCTTAGATTTCAATTGTTAATCAAACTTCCTCGGGGAAGATATGTATTTTTAATGCCTGGACAACCAGGATTAATTTTTAGTTCGGCGAGACTCTTATAAAAGCATCCGGGTATGTTACATTTCAATTTCTAACCAAACTTCCTCGGGGAAGGTGTATTCTTAATATCTGGACTGCCAGAAATAATGCTTAGTATACGACGAGACCTTTTTTTAAATCATCCGAGTATGTTAAATTTCAATTCTTAACCAAACTTCGTCGGGGAAGATGTATTTTTAATAACTGAAACAGGATTAATTTTTAGTACGACGAGACTCTTGTAAAAGCATCCGGGTAACTAAGATTGAAATTCTTATCCAAACTTCCTCGGAGAAGGAGTATTTTTAATACCTGGACCACCAGGATTAATTTTTAGTACGACGAGACCTTTTAAATATCATCCGGGTATGTTAGATTCTTAGTCTTAACCAACTTCGTCGGGGAAGATATATTTTTAACACCCAGACTACAAAATTAATTATTCGTACGAAGAGTGCTTCACAAAGTCATCCGGGTATCTCACATTTCAGTTCCTAAGCAAACTTCATCGGGGAAGATGTACTTTCAATACCTGGACTGTAAGGATGACCTAATAGAATGAGAGCTTAAAACATCCAGTTAAGTGTATTAAATTTTTGTTTGGACCGGAACTTCCTTGAGGAAGAGTTATTTTGGACACCTGGACTACCAAAATTAATTGTTAGATCGACCAGATTGTTAGATTGTTAGATCGACCGATTTGACCGTGGGAATCGAATCTCGACTCGGATTCCTCCCTTTATGAAAGCCCGCGAATATTTAAAATTTTATTTAAATTAATACCTAATTTTAATTAAAATGAATAATTAATTTTAATCTAAATTACTAATGAAGAAATGTATATTGATATCAATTAAAATAAATAATTAATTTAATCTAATATTATTCAAAATTAATATTTACGCAAATTAATACTTGTATGTATATCATTAAGCTATTTCCCCTTCGGCGAGCCTCTAGGGGTAAGCGTTACACTACCCGATTCGGGTAGTGTTTTTTAGGTGGATAGTTTCTTGTAGTAAATAACTACAAGTGTGGGCTCACCACACCCACGACCGCCAACAGCAACGCAGTAGTATCAGACGGTCACCCATCCAAGTACTAACCGCGCCCAACACTGCTTAACTTCAGTGATCTAACGGGAACTGGTGTTTCCAGCGTTCTATGGTACTTAATATCTATTATTATTTATTTGATAAAGAATTTGGAAACAGTAATGTCATTCATATAAATTTTTATTAAAAGTACAAAAACTATCGAGAAAAATAATGATATTATTAATTATTACAAAGTTTGAAATTGAATCTAAGTGTGCTTTTAAAAAAATAGCCCAACATATAATTTTTTATTTAAAATGGGTTATTTGGGCTTTTGCGTTTTTTCTTTCGCTTTACAGAACAATTGTAATTTTAATTCAATCTTTATCATTGACGAATTATTTTTTTTTATTATTTTTTTTTTATTATAAATAAGTCAGCCAATTATTACTTAAAATGATCATTAATATTTCGTATAAATTTTACTTCTGAAAACTTAAATGTTAACGAAACTTTCACAAATAGAATGATAGAGAATCTTAAACAACATAAGCCTTTCAATGGTAAAGATTGAATAAAAATTACAATTGTTATCTAATAAGACACATAAAATTTAAAATTAATCCTTTTAAATAAATAATTATATATTTTACAATGTATAGACTGCAAATTTTATAGATCATTAAATGTTGAGATTTTATATATAAAATTATCACACCGCACTTTGTCAGTTTTGTCAGCGATTTTTTTAAAGTATAACCACACTTCACTTGGAGGACGCATATTGTACCTTACGGATTGCCAAACATTCGAAACGATGAATTAGCTTTAAATAAAGGTTGAACGACACGCACATTCGCGGATCCAAGTAGATGCATTTGTAGGATAAAAGAAAGTCGTGCAACACGCGGCCGGCGTTAATAATGCAAAGAACTAAGAAGAACAGCAGTGGGACTCCGATACCGTTTCGAAAGTCGGAAATCGAACGGACCTCTTTTTCTAACTGAAGACCCCAAGATTTTCCGGAAAAAATTAAAAATGTCAATGAAGGTAATGAAGTTTAGAGTTCATTAAACATCCCAATTGTTCAAGTGTTCTCATTTTATTTAGAAACTCTTCATCATTTATACGAGCCCTTATTTGATGTCCATCCAAAACTCGCTCATCAATTTTTGCTTGAGATAGGTTTGGAAACTTGATTATGAATCCACTGGGATTCGAACACCAGGTCAACTGACTAAGGAGTCTGAGATAACGTTAAAATATTTTCTGTATTAGAGGATATAACTTTGATCGATATTGTAGATTTCCATTTTCACAGTATGTGTGAAATGATTTCTTTTATGATCGATCCGTTACTATCTCCGATGATAATACAGATTTCTATTGACAATTGATTTGTATATTACTATAGCTCCATCTAGTCTGAGATGACGTTAAAATATTTTCTGTATTAAAGGATATAACTTTGATCGATATTAGAGATTTCCATTTTCACAGTATGTTTGCAATGATTTCTCTTATGATCGATCCGTTACTATCTCCAATGTTAATACAGATTTTTATTTTAAAAAAGTATCTTTGTAGTGTTTCCTAATGTATCATGTAATACATTCTTTGAACCTGGAGTCAAAGTTTGTCGAACTGTCCTAACTTTTTTATGTAATGGTTCAGCACGATCACGACTAGCCCATTCGCACAAAAAAACAAGGAAATTTAACAAATCCATTCTGTTGACCACGTAAAATTGTTATGATGCTTTAAAACTTTGTGTGGGTGAATCAAGAAACAGCCGCCAATCATCAGAAGTGTAATTGATGCAATTTAACTGATTCACCATCTTCAATATTTTGTTCACACCTGAGGTTCTGCAATTTCTTCATTCACTTCCATGGATTCGTGTTCCTTTATTCTTCTGCGAAGTGAGGCTTCTAAAATGTTTTTTTGAATTGGGATCGTAACAGAAGCGACCGATAAATATGAAATATCAGATCTGTTTTTCGCATTAAATCCAAGTGTATAAACTAAACAGAAATAACAGTCATCTAGATGATTCGCAGGTTCGCGCCAAATCATAGGAGAACTAAAGCGTTTCTGTGTTTTATCTCCCTTTTGCCATTTACTAAAAAATGTCGTTTATAATGATCTGTAAGAATCTTTCTGTCTCTTTCTAACACGAATTCTCCACAAACAAGACAAAACTAATCCGGATAGTTTGTGCAAATTGTGATTATTCTTCTAAAAGTACAATGTTATTTCAAACTGAGGCCCTTTATATCAATAAAGTGAATGTGTCACTCAGAGAAATAGTTGTCTTGAAACAAAAGCTTCGTCCTCTGGCCTGTTTTGCTTTTAATGACATGAATATATTTTCTACACAAACAGAATTGTTTGGCTGCCCGATTAGGTGAAGTTAGTAGTATAAGGAAAATGTTTTCTGCCAAAGAATTCATGTTGAGAAAACTGAAAATCCTCTCAAGATGAAATTTAAGAGGAAATTCCATTTACGTCAAAAAACATCCCTTTGCGAGAGGTAAGAGGACTCAAGCTAAACAAGCACCCCGTCGTGAGAGGACAGAGGACTCACGTTAAAAACCCAACAAAAACACAAACCCCAAACACACAAACCCAAATCCTGACGTGCTGGCTCAATTCTGCGAATGTGTTCGCATTCAGTGACCCCAAAAACATAAAGTACACCCATTAGAGTCCCAGCAGACTCCAAAACCATTGTGTGGTCATGTGTTATTTATCTTTACTGGATCTTGCCGCTTTTCAACCGGATTATGGAAGGGAAAATGGAATGGAAACTAAAACGAATATACTTTGGAAAGAACGCGTTTGAATTCTAATCCACACTGTGCTGGAAATAATCATTAACAGGAGAAAAAGTCGGAACAGGAAGAAAAGGTGTAAACGTGCTACCCTCTAGCATAGCATCTTGTCGTGTTCGCAAAAATGTGTGGCAAACTCACCCATGTTTCGACAGTATCTAATAAAATAATTAAGCTTTAAGAATAGGTTTTCTGAAAGAAGAAAATCATTGGCATGGTAATCTATTTAATTCAACGTTGAAACGTTGAAAAATCTGTTCACGCATTACTATCATCTATGAGACGTTCTCATTATTATTAGAGGAGCCAGATATACTTTATGACAAGCAGCATTGCCGGTTATCATCTGCTTATGTAATTTAACTTAAAACTCAACAATTAATATCTAATGACACATTTTGATTTTTGATTATAATAAATATCAATGGCAACATAATTTAAGGAAAATCAAGATAAAAAATTATTTCCACTTACTTTTAAATGTCAACCTTAAATATTTCTCGCCACATAGCTTCAGGAGAATCAAGAGAAAGGACTATTTCTATATACTTTCAAATCTTCACACATGCACTTCTTTATCAAATTAAAAAATATATCCAACGATCCATTATCATCACTAGATATCACTGCGAACATGATTTGAGGAAAATTAGAGAGAGAGAAAACATTTCTTTCTGACTTTAAACATATACAAAAGCAACAAATCAACAAAACCAGATAGTTTATTGATTCAAATCTTATACTATAGAATTTATAGCACCAATATTGAACCGAATAATGATGATTTACAGCGCGTAATGCGGCGTGGTAGTTTCTACGAAAGGCTGCGTGTTATGAATGTGAGGTTAGGTTCAGGATATTTTATTTTTGAATGCAATGACAAACAGTGAAAAATTTGGGTTAGTTAGGGCTACTGTTTTATTTTTATGACGAAAAGTTTTTTTCAATTGTTTCTCTTTCATCATGACAGCTGCGACAAAATTATAGGATGGTGCCAAAAATTGAAGTTTAATCATTCCCACAGGTTTTTATAAAAAAGTACATGGGAAAAGATGTATAACCTGATTTTGCGGAGAACACTTATTAGTGAATTATTATTAAAGTTTCCTAACAAAATTATTGTTTTATTGTTAGTAACCAGGAACATTAGTAGGTTTATTGTCTCGCCGTCTGTTTAAGGTGGTACGATGAGGGCATTTCAAGTCAAATGCTGGTCTAAAATTTGTTTATTCACAGATATTCAATAAGTTTTTATTACAGAAATTTTTTTTTGAAGCATGCGTATTTCTTCAGATATATCGATGTCTCAAGATTAAAAAAAAATACCCTATATATACTAAGGAATGTTTCATCCAACATTGTTCCGTTGGCATGACTTCAACCCAAAAGTGCGAACACCAACAATGTTTTCCTGGATTTTCTATCTGGGATTTCTTACAAATATTTGTCGATAGAAAACAAAATATTCGCTGGAGCTGCTTTTGAAAAAAATCAATTTAATATGTTCAAGAACCGAAATACTCCATTTTTCTCAAAAGATAAGGGATTTAAAAAAAGGAGTAAAATTATTCCTTGAAAAAATTTCTACAAAAAGACCCCCTTGAACATTTTTAATCTCAGTTCGTTTTCTTGAACAATTTTATTTTTCGATTTCATTATAAATTTCTTTTTTTCTTATTTCTTCTTCGCATTATAATTATTTAGAATATAAAAGCTTGGAATGGACTCATATCCACATCTTTTTTTGAAACCTAACACTTTTTATCATGAGCTGATAATATTTAAAAAAAATATATATAATATATAATCAGAGAATCTTATAATAATATTTATCTGCACTAATTGTTTCTCTGGTATAAAAATGTACAAAATAAATGTTTACCTTTTAAAATGAAAAATACAGTATTTAAAAAAAACTAGGTTATATTGAAAATGATTAAGGGGGTCTTCTTGTAGCAGTTTTTCCAAGGAATAATTTTGCTCCCTTAACTTTTTTCATATCTCACTTCATTTTGGAGAAAAACTAAGTATTTCGATTTTTTGACATTAAAAATGGATTGTGTTCAAAAATCGCTCCGGCCATGCCAATGTTATCTCTACCGAGGCTTCAATTTAGATTATCGGGTGAGATAGTAACCAATTTATACGAGTATGTATATATGTAATTATCTTGTAGAATATTCATTAGTTACGCCGTAAACGTGTTTCTGTAAATCGCTATAATCTATAGAAAATGAGTTTATTCGTTCGAAGCGTATTATTCGCTTTAGTCGTTTTTCCTAATTCTACTGGTAAATATATAATAATATAATGTCCATAACTTTATGTAAGTAAATTCTTAAGATAAGCTTGACTGCAGCCTAGCTGAAAATTTTCACGTGACATTATACGTGGAAATTCTTGTATAAATGTATACGTGACATCCCACCTGTGACTTTCTAGGTTACGTGGATTGTTTCACAAAATACCACTTCAACTTCACAATTTCACCATTTCACTCGGTGCAGGCATGCTCGTACATTTTGAATTATACCTTGGGGAACCTTTGTTTAAATGCTCTGTTCTGCTATACTTCTATATTCTGTCCGAACTCCATGAGAATATTATTCAAAAACTGCTTTGTGACATGGAGCACTTGCTGCAGTTTCTGGTTTGAACTAGTGTATAGCTTCAGGTCAACCATGGGGCAGTTGATGACCATTCTCGTTTTAATGTATTTTCAACCCATAAAACATGCTATATAATATTTTGATCAATGGGTTCAACGATAAACGGAAAAATGATGCCCTGAAGGAGCCTCATAGAAGGAAACCCATCGTTAGGTTAGGCGACATATATGTGGTGCCTTTTAGCATTGAGCTTGCCATCAGATCTGGATGTTTAATGATCTTTTTGCAACACCCACCTCAAATGTTGACGTTTCCATGCTTCTAAATGGTACCTAAAGGACCTTATTTGAGCACACTATGTGCAAAACAAATTTTCGCGCATGCGCCGTTTAAGATGGCTTATTTCAGGCACTGGTGAAAAAGCTGCGCATGCACACTTTCGAGATGAGGTACTTTAAAAAGACTGGCATATGTAACTTTAAACACTGGTGTTGGTATCTTCTTGAAATAAATTTAGATTTAACTTGAACAAATCGTTTAATCATTGAAGTTTTGTTTTATGGGTTTCGTAGCCGTTTTCGTCCGTCGTACAAAAGGGCATAAGCGCCAACATTTGGCAC
>CAKNWU010160246.1:0-11555 GCA_932072015.1 Andricus quercustozae | reverse complement strand
TTTTTTGTTCAGATATTTTTGAATTACTTTTTACTTGCACGCTATTTCTATAACAATAATTTTAATTTAAAAAAAAATTAAAAAAATTAAAAAATAAAAAATAGTCGAAAACGCCAGGAACAAAAGAAACTTTAACGTATAAAACAAGAATGATTATTATAGCATTAAATTAACTAATTGTATTAAATAATAACTTCTAATAATAAAATAAATGTTGATCTTAAATTTAGGAATAACATTTTGGAAATAAAATGAAGCAGTGTATTCGACAGTGTGGTGTTCATACGTCCTACTGTATATGTATCGCTGTATGTATGATCTGTATGTAACTATGTATCGTAATCAACGCAGGGAAATATATCGATTTATCAGGTTTCAAAAGTATCGGAGGCATGAGTAGATATACAGTGTTTTTCGGAACCTCGCCACAGCTCTTTTCGGAAACAATATACAATCTATGTATCAATTTCACGAACACAAGTTATCTTTTACTGGTTTTTAATTGATTCTGAAACGTTTCATGCAAATCAGTCATCAATTGACCGAGATATCCAATACGGGTAGAAAGTTCGATTTTCAGTGAACCATTTTCGTTACTGTAGTTGGCTGTGATTTGCAGATGCGAATCTTAATATACATATGTCACTCTGGCTATTATTACCACCTGAATTTAAATAAACTTTCATGCCAATATGTCAATTCTATCAAATCTACAATGGAAAATGGAGAAAAAAAATTACAAACATATAAGTCTACTGATGCATAAATAAATTTTCGGTGCCAAAGGTAAAATAAACAAAAACATAGATTCAAGTTTAAATTACCTACGTTTCGGACGGAATTTGGTCCTTTCTCAAGCCTACAGTAAACTTATTATAAAGAAATAATTGAAATAAATACATTCTTTATTCACAATTCATAATATGCATTGATATTAAAAAATAGTGTAGATACAATTTTGGTCTACAAAATTGTTAAATAAAAAGTTATTGTAACTCACGTTGTTTTTCCAAAAAGTTAATTTTTTTTCAATGTATTCTTATAGCAAAAGTGTATAACAAATTTTTTTGTAGATATTTTTTGGTTGAACAACTCTTGTGTATTCATTTTTTTTCGTCTCTTGTGTCATTTTTACAAAAATATAATTTCTTTATTCTCTCAGCCAAGTTCCATATATTACTTCAAGAAAAGTTCTGAATACATTCCTTAGTTAGTTGACCAAGTCAACTAAACATAATAGAGACATCGGCTATTATGGAAAAATAGGCTTAATAAAACCATGTAATTAAAAAAATGATTCCTCCAAACATAAACGTACTATTTTATTCCAGGGACATGATATTATCAACTTTTGGATTTTCACCCATAAATGACAATTCGAAGTGAAAAAAATAAGAAGAATTATATTCGTCTGTGAGACTCAAAAACCTATTACTTAGTCTAAAAACAGGATCTAATAATGCCCTTCTTTTAAGAACTATTTGATATTTGATCTATCTTCCTCTTTTAGACACAATCGACTCCTTAATTTTTTATAAGGATAATTTGTTCCGTGAAAGGTTTAATTTTCTGGAAAATTGCGGAAAAAATTGCGAGGTGGTTGGTAATAAGAATTTTATACGAAAATAAGGGATCAGTGAAAGAGGAAGAAGCAGAAATAGGGACGTCTACAAAATGAGCAGAGCCCAAGGCGACAGCTTTAAGCGCGGCGCCGAAATCCTGGGAGGGCTTTTGCAAGCTGAAAAGGGACAAGTGGTATGGTATACCACCTCTCGTAGCCCGGTCTGGTGAACATTGCTCCTTCGGCCTTTACCTCCTACCGACCATAGTCCTCCCCGTGTCACCCCTGGCCACCTTTCCACCCACAAGATCAGCTTCAACAACCCCCTAAAAAACCTTCTACAGTCTGCAGTCTGGATCCGCCGACACTCTGGCTATGGTGACTTGCGACGAGGTAAAGAGGACCCATTATCCTGATGGTTGAAGTCTCGTTTCCCTGCCTAAAAATGCCTTTCATTGTAGGTAGGTACCTAGCGTCGCGGGATCTGTATTACTTTGTAAGAGTGTCTCGACTCGCTGTCATCACCCAAAGGGTTCGAGCAGCCTCGAATTTCCAGAATCAAATATTTCTGTATTTTCTTTTATTTCAGACTTGAATATTTTGAGTATTTTAGTAGAAGAAACTCAACCAAAATATTTTATACAGACCATAAGTTACGTTATAAATTAAAATATTTTATAATTCAATATTTAAAAAGTTGATTGAATTGTAATATTGTATAAATCAAAAACACAACCTTTTTTTTCTTTTTATCAATTTTAAATTGATTAAGTGATTTAACCGTGTTTCACGAACGATTATGGAAATTTTCACGTTTACTGTAAGTTTTTAAATTTTTATATTGAGGTATAGGAATCTCTTCTGCTGCTAAGGCTTCCAGATTTTTCGCAAATAGGTATACCGTTCTTGTGCTATTCCGTGGCACTGAACACAGTCTTGAATGCAGATCAGAATCGCTACGTGGGACGAATAAAGCACCCTTATCAAAGATGTCCTTACTCTTGTTCTGCTTGCTTTGAAATGTTACTGTACCATATATAGTACAATACTTCAGATGATACATTTTAGAATACCTACTTTAGCTAAAAGTTTTGGGATAGTGACAATATACGAACAATTGTAATATAATTTTTTCAAGGTCTTTATATTATTTCAGGATTGCTCTGATGATGTTTATTAATATTCATATTGTTTTAAAAATATAGATGCTGTCATCCAAAATTTGTTCATTAACATTTTTCATCCAACTTTGAACAATTTTTAGGAAAATTTCTACGTGCAGAAAAATTGCAAGACTAAAATCATATTTCCCTTGAGTAAATTCAGCGTGAAAATAAAGCGAGGAGCGACTTGACTGTAAAGCGACAGAATTTTAAACCAAATTTCATTTGTATTCGGCGGAATTTAATTTAATTGTAGCCTTATTGAAAAGACTGAAACCTCATGAAATCAGTCAACTCGTTTCGTTGGAAATTAAATTTTTTATTCAAACTATCTTTTAAAAATTATTATTATTTAAAAATTAAATATTCTCGGCGTTTTCAAACTTAGAGCCTTTAATTTGGATTTTAAAGTTCCCAGATTATGATCGGTGTCCTAAAAATACGAGAACCATTTTGTATTGAAGATTTTATATTTGGGGGTTTGCAATTTGCTTGCAGTTCATAAGTATAAAGCTGCAAATTTTCGAAGGAATCAAATTTTATGGAACTTTAATTCGAAATAGTAGTAAACTATTTGGTACAAAATAAAATACCATTCAATTCATAATCACAATATTTTTATTTCAAAGGATTAAATAAAGAAAGCAGCAGTATTATTTACGCATAAATATTTTGCATTAAATCAGTTCTGAAGAAAAGCTCCCAAAAACGTTTTTTAATTATTAAAAATGCGCAAGACATAAGTAAGAAATATTTTGATCGAGAATAACAATTTAGCTGATTTCATCAAGATTTCGTAGTAAAAACCCATTAAATTTGGTAAAAAATATCCTTTTCGAGTAGTTATAATGTAGAAACTATGATCAAAAGTAAGAATATTGACGTTTAAGAGTTTATAATAATAATTTTTCACTGCTAATTGCTTTATTATATAAATTTTAAAAAAGAGTTAATCATTTTAGAACTTCGTTGACGTTGAAGGGTTTATAATAATAATTTTTTATAGCTAATTGCTTTATTATATAAATTTTTAAAAGAATTAAACATTTTAGAACTTCAAGGTAAAATAATGTAAATTGTATGTGCTTGAAGTTCTGAACGTTCAAGTGAACGAAATTTGTTACGGATGACTTTGGAATCCAGAAAAAGTGCTAAAATGTTTGTTCATTTATATTGGAAATAATTTATTATTTAAAAAGAATTATAATGCATATTTTAAATTGCAGTTGAAACAATATTTATTGGTAAAATAGAAATGGGGAAAAACATTTCGTTCATTTGAACTTTCGGAACTTCAGGTACATGTAAATTATTGTGAATGTGATTTCCGGCAGCCCAAAAGGCTCTTCAGATAAAGGAAATAGGGCGATTTTCAATAAAATATGGGGAATAAAAGGGGCATAAATTCTTTAAAAAAATATTAATGCAGGTAACATATTCCTAAGATTTTAAGTCGAAATATATTGCATTTTCAATAATATAGTGGAATTTTCAACAACAAAAAATGAATTTTCAACACAAGAGTTTAGTTTTCTAGCTAAAAAGTCGAATGTTTTAGACTGCATTCGACTTTTAAACTCGGGAAGCTCAATTTTCCATGAAAAAGTTTATTTTCAAAGAGGAAATTATTTTTCAACCAAATAATTTAATTTTCTACCAAAAACAGGTACATTTTCAACCAAATAGTTGAATTTTCAAGCCAAAAAGGCTAATCTTTTAGAACACAGTTGAATTCTCAACCAAGCAAGATGAATTTCCAACCAAGAAAGCTGACTTTTCTACCAAATTTTCTATTGAAGCAGACTGATGTTCAAAAAAGGAATTGAATTTTTGAACAAAAAAATAATTATGTCTTTTTTACGAAAATATGAATTTTGAATCCTAAAAGACGGATTTTCTATCCAAAAGGACGAATGTTCTGAACCAAACATATAACAGTAGACTTTACCAATAAAATAATTAACCTATAACCAAAACAGATGACTTTATAAGGAAATAGTTTAATTTTAAACCAAATAGTCCAATTTTCAACTAAAAGAGATGTATTCTCGACTAAAAATATAATAGTAGAATTTTAAAATAAAAATAAATGCCACGTGAGCTTATGGCATACTCCAACAACTTCAGATTAGTCTTTCTTGAAAAGCGGGTTTTCAATTTATTTGCGAAACATTTCAAGTGTCCCTAAATCATAACTTTATTATGCCAATTATTAGTATTTAATTTTATAAATGTATGTTACCTGTGTAATTACTATGTTATGTATCTAAAAAGGAAGTTTTTGTTCTCAAATATAAAAGGAACTTTAGTATTTGAACGATACATCAATTTAAACTTTAAATTCTTAAATATATAGTATAAAAGGAACATTCATTTTTGAACGATACATTAACTTTGAAATCTTAAATATAAAATGATCTTCGACATTTTGTAGCAAATGTTTAGTAACATTGAACAACATTTCAAACATTTTTTTTTCGAACAGCCAGAGGATATTTCTTGCAAAAGTAAAAACAAAACCCCATGTATGTACATATCCTTTTTATATTGCACTTATATTGCACTGTACTATATAAGAATTATCATACATGACTACAAAATAAAAGAAGATGTCATAATTCATAATAAATACGCCTGAAATATGTTTCGGAACTTGAAAGAAGAAAATATTAAAGAGTATAGATATGTGATACTGAAGAAACATCTTGATGCAATTCAAGAATTGGCAACACGTTTGCCTTAATTTTATTTTCTTGGCACTTTAGACACAGGGTCATAGACCTAGTGGTTATATTGGTCGACGGAAATGACTCTCGACGATCTCCTTCGTCTCCGCGTCAATGGAGACCAGCATCCGCCAGACACTTTTTTGCCATCTTCTCTCGAAACATGCATCGAAATATACGGAGCCTCTAAATTTTAATCACAAAAATGCATTGGACATTGTTGCTTCTCGGGCGGGCGCAGCTTGGATGAAATGGTTGGTGAATCGGCGTTTGATTGTAGGAAAGGCGCGAGAATAGCGAAAAGAGAGACTGTAGGTATTGTTAAAGAGACGAGAACGACGCTGGAGAATCGCCATTGTCAAACTAGCGCGTTCTTTGCTCCCTTCTTTTACCTTCGACGCGACGCTTAGAACGATAGTATTTTTAATGGTAGCGCATCTCCTGCATTAGGCGCACGGACTTCCTACATTGTGACGATTATTATCAAGATACCTTGGAAGTTCGTCAAGGCATTCCGGAAATTAAGACGAAGTAAACGGAATTGCATTCTTGAGCCACAATCGCTTTCTTGCTTCTTTCACCAGAAGATCCTTTGAACTGACCGACACCCAATTAAACTGCACTCAATTAAATCAGTACAGTTTCTACACTTTGCAAAAAAACTTGCCTCTTCTCAATCAAACACGGACAAAAAAGTTCACTAACTTATCAAATTTTTTAGTTAAACTATCGAAACCGAGTCGATGTGATGGCATCATGAAACCAACAGAATCTTATTGACAATGAATCTCGAAATATGACATTTTGAGATATGCGAAATTGATGTATAGAAACCCTCCCTTTGCGTTAGCTATCTGAATAGCTGCTCTTATTAAATTATAGTTTGATCAATGCTCATGTCAAACGTTAGGCACCAACGGACTTTATATTTTTTCCGTGAACTTGGAATTTTTCTACTGCTTTTCACTCATTCTTTCTTTGTTATTGTTTTTCTAGCAAAACTCTCTGTTCCTCATTGTCCTCTGAGTCTTGTTAATAGTACGGACACTAACTCCTATTCCCAGTTAGCGTCTTACTTATTCAAACTACATACTCGTCCCACAACACCGATCCGACACGGGTCGCTGAGATCAATGTCTCTAGCAATAACCCCAGGTGAAGAGCTTCACAAAGACACCGTACGTCACGGTTCACTCAAAAGCACACAGACCGACTAATAGGTACATAAGAAGATCTAAGCACACCTTGTCGAAGGCTTTATCAGATCAACAAATGCAGAGTAAACTTTTTTTTTACTCTAACATTTTTCTGTGATCTGTCACAAACTAAATATCTGATCCGTATATGATCTGCCTAGCATAAACCCACATTGGACTTTCCAGATCTTTTCTCCTATTATTTCCATGACCTTACCAACAAGTATTTTGATAGATATTTTGCCTGTGGTACTTAGTAAGCTGATAGCTATATAATTAGTGCAATTACGTTTATCATCTTTTCACTTGTAAAGTGGGATATTTTTAGTGTTACAACTTCTTTTTTCTATCGTAAATCATAAGTTAAGCTTTTGTATCAAATTGTGTATATTAATATTATAAATGTTAATTTTCAAACAATTTTGTTGATTCAATATTATATAATTTGCAACAAGGTTAGATCTGTCGTTCGCTGATCTGCCATGTTTTACACACAACATTAAATAACTAATTTTTTTCTACCTAAAAGAAAGTGGTGTAACGATATGCCTCGAAAATCTCGCACTCATTGTTGTTGAAAAGAACTTTGAATTGGCATTTAAATAACTTGAAATTGATTTATTTATTACATTTAAAATTTAAAAATGGAATCTGCTACTACCTTTCAATTTGCTTACAACTGATGAGAGAATAACTGACAAGAGAATAAAACTTAATTTTATTTATTTTTTAATTATTTATTTCCGTTGATTATTTAATACCGAGGATTTGATCAGTCAATTCAGAGTGTACACCAGATACAAAGATTTCGAAGATTTCACAGAATTTCTAAAGATATCTTTGGGTTTAGAAATTTGTTTAAAAAAGTATTTTGAAATATTTCAAGGGATTTCTAATTATTTCAAGAGATTTCGATGAATTTTAAAGGATTTTAGAACAATTCAAGGGATTTCAAACAATTCTATGGGATTTCAAGGCGTTTAAAATGGTTTCAAGCGATTTCAAATAATTTATAGTGACTAAGAATTGTAAAAGATTTTCACAGAATATCTATGAATTCTTATCAATTTATGAAGATTTCACAAAGCTTTTAAAGGTTTTAATGTATTTTAAAGAATTTTTAGGAATTGCAAAGTATTTCAAAAGATTTGAGGGATTTTCGAAGAGTTTTAAAATATATTTTTTTACATTTCACCGCACTGCCAAAAGGATTACAAGTAACCTTAAAACATTAGAAGGGATTTTAAGGGGTTTTATTTGATTTTATGGATTCCAACTCATTTTATACAACTTTAAGGGATTTAGAGAGATTTTAACGATTTTGTAAAAGTTTTCAATGGGTTTCAAAATATTTCACAGGATATTACCCAAAGTATTTAAAAAGGTTTTAAGGCCCTACAAATTTGATGTAATTTCAATAGGTTTAAAAAATTATGAGACGTTTAAAATAATTTTAAACCAAATTTATAGGATTTCACGGGCATTACAAATTTTTCAATTGATTATGACAAATTCAAATTTTTTTGATATTTTTTAAAGTATTTGAAAATACTTTCAGAGATTTTATGGTGTTTCAGAGAAATTTTAAGTATTTGCTGAGCTTTCAGAAGATTTCGAGGCATTTTAAGAAATGTTAAAAGGTTAAAAGGTTTCAAAGGTGTTGAACGATTTTAATAGTGGTCAAAGCCTCCTTTAACAGTATTAGAACATATAAGGAAAGTACTTAACTAATTAAACTAGCTGTGAATTCGATCTCGAGTGTTTTCACTTTGTTTGTATTTATAATGATATGGTGCTCATTTCACGAGCACTTTCCTTCCCGTTAGCACATGTATTTCTTCCTCATAGAGGAAGCATTAGTGCTTTTTTTTTAATAATAGACCACAGTCTTCATTTTGATCAATTTTAAAATAGAAGTTTACAAAAAATACAAAATTATAAAATAATAAAAAAAAAAAAATGTTAAACACAAAGACAAATCAGACCAATAAAATTTTGTATTCGAAATGAAACTTTTTCGAGCTGGGGAGGAAAGGAAAAAGTTTTGTCGCACCCTATCCCTTTCCCAGCTTTATGATTTCTATACAAAAATTTCTATTCATGCATCCACTCTGAATTATGTCGATGATTATGACTTCCTTAATCTTCAATAAAGTGTATTAATATTATATATCAATCGATATGCATTGAATCAAGGAATCTTTTTCGTTCTTGCAGCAATTTTCAATTATGTTAGTGAAAAAAGTTTTACTATAAAAAACCGCGTTGTCAAATATTATGCATTAGGATAGCTTCCTTATTCTTCAATAAAATGTATCAATATTATAGCTCAATCGATTTGTCTTGAAGCAATACAACTTTTCTATCCTCGCATCAACTTTAATTTATGAGAAAATTTTTACTATAAAAATCGATTTCAAAAGTATATAAATTACCATAACTTCTCTACTCTTTGATAAAATGTATTAATATTGTAGGTCAACCGATTCGTCTCGAACCAAAAAATCATTTATATTCACGCATGAACTTTGAATTATGTTAATGAAAAAAGTTTTACTATGAAAAACAAATTTTTAAAATATTATTGAGTGCTAAAAAAAAGCAATAAATATTTTTAGAAATCCTTCGATCAGTTTCAAGATATCAGTGGTGAAAATAAGCCGTCCAAATTTCATCAACTTATCTGCAACCGTTTTCAAGTTATCGTGTTCATGAAAAAGTGTAACATCCACACATACACATCCACACATACACATCCGCACAAACACATCCGGACAATTGCTTAGAACATTGTAATAGACATGTTTAAATTGAGGAACGTTTAATTGAATGAATTTAACAATTTTGAAAAATGTTACCATTACAAAGCTTCCTCTATGAGGCAGCAAAATATGCATTTTTAGTTAATCTAGCCCAGTTTGTTATGCGAATCTCCCCAGATATATGAATAGGGATATTGCATTCCTACGCATCCACTGTACGGCCCCGTGCATAAAATGCGTACAAAAAATAATTTTGTCTTAATATTAGCGGCATATTAAGTAAGTAAATGAGGAAAAACACCTCTGGATTAGATTTTACTCAGGTTGGGAAACACTTTAGTTTTGTATAATAAAAAAAATCTGTGAAAAGAACTAAAAAATGAATAATTTTTCCGTATCAATATTTCAATATGTAAAATAGTTAATATTAAAGCACAATTATAATGCACTGATTTCAATAAAACAAAGGTTTTGCATCCTTGATCAATATATGCCATCGAAGACTGTTTGGTCACCTATATCTAAGTTCGGAATATTGTCAAACAGAAGTATATGTATTCTGCATGGGGTATACGGCTGCAGACCCCATAAAACAATGGCCTCGCATTATAAAACGAGAATTAACGGGCTGCGGTAAGTATATAGGAGCGGTTTCAATTGTGCGAAAACACCACAATGGCTAACCGGTGACGCCGGCACCATCAAAGCCGTCTTTTCGTACATACAATGCGAACAGCCTAGTTGGACAAGCCGTCCGTTCACCCAGTCCCTGTCCCTTCTCTGCGCAGCGCCGGCATGCTGCGATAGGTATACGCAAAAAATGGTAACGAACCTAGAGTGCATATGCAAATACGCTCGCCAAGAGTATTCACTCGGGAAGCGAAGGATGTAAAGTAACTTTCACAATATAATCCAATGGCCCATTTCTATTCACAGATAACAAATTTTATTCAATTTCAAAAATTTAGATGCCAAGCCATTCAAAGGATTTGCCATACATTAATTAAAACGCAACGAAAAACAGGTCTTTTACAACAGTACATTTCTCTCTGATATTCCTTTTTATATTATCATTTGGTTTATTACAAATAATTACATTCCCTTTGCACAGATGATAAAATTATTAGTTTTTTTATTTTCCGCTCTGAATGCCCAAAATTACAATTTACATTCAGTTTGTAGCATTTTTTGTTTAAAGTTTTTTCAGTTGGAAGTCTCCATATCATTTAAATTTGAAATTATTTCATTTTACATGCATCAAATTATACGTAAATGGACCTGGAATGGGGGCATAGGTTATGTCCGGACTTATAGACACTGCCAATTTTGTAACTGCTAGAAATACTTGAGCGCGGATTTATTTTTCACATTCTAAGCAGAATATGTAACAGCATTTCATATTATTTTATAAATAATATGTCTAGAAGCTTTTAAATTTAGCCAATTTGGAGCTTAAATTTCATTTTTATATATATGCCTGCAATTTTAATTATTCATTTCTTAATTCGTCTTTTGAAATGGTGCAATTCTGAATGTCTTTATTCATTCAGAGTCAACAATACGAGAATTGATTTGATGCCATTCTCCTCTCTCTTCTTCTCTGAGGTCATAGCATTGCTCAATATTTAATAACTGCTTCCTACCCCGTGCAGAAACCGTGACAGATCGGGCCCAGATCGGGAATCCCGATCGGTGCCAGATCGCGGATGAAACACACGCCCAGACCGGGGCCAGGTCGGGATTCCCGATCGGGAAACCCAATCGGTGCCCGATCGGTACCCGATCAGTCTCAGTACCATCCCATGTAGAAACCGCCCATTTGTCCCCATTTCATTTAGGGCAGTAGTCATAATCGCACTAGAACAACTGGACTAGTAATTTCTAGTCAGGACCCTTTAAGGCACTGCTAAGGTTTTTTATTCCTTATGACCAGAAAAACTCTGTGCGTCTAGTCAGGCCCTAATCTTGTATTTGAGTCAGGCTGTAGTTGGTCCCTGATTTAGATAAAAGAACCAAAAAATTCTAGTCAGGCACTGGTCGGGCCTTAGTCAGCATACCCCAGATAAAATTTCTGAAGATGGCGCTGCAGTATATACGATGCAGTGCCATCTTCAGAAGTTTGTATGCACTAAATTATGCTTTAGTAA
>CAKNWU010160210.1:0-11470 GCA_932072015.1 Andricus quercustozae | reverse complement strand
CCCTCAACATGTTGTTTTTGCTCTCGAGTTCCGTCAACATATCTAAAAAATTGGTATAATGATATATCTCGAAAATGTCGCAATCATTGTTCTTGAAAACCTGATTAGCTTTTCATTACTTGAAGTTTTTTTCTGACAAAAAACATTCTTCTGCCAGGTCTCTTCCTCCCAGGTGCATGGATGCACTTACCAGGCTTCCTTCTTCTGATGGATTTGGATATGGACTTGACCAACTTCAATTTATTCGGCTTATTCCCAAAAAGAATCCAAACCAGGTGTTCGAACTACGAAGATACACTTTTCCTGCGAATAATTCAATGTCATTGTTCCAAGGACCGAATAAGTATGGGCCTATGCCAACCCAAGAACAAATTGTATTAACAACACTTGCTGGCGACGTCTTTGCAATATTAGAGAGTAATAATCATCTTGCTGGAATATATACATATAATACTCGCAATGGCGCTAGATTACGGTCAAAAATAAACATACAAAGCGGCATGATTACCCAATTGGCCAAAAACGAAGTGAGAGAAACTCCAGTAGGCCGAATTCGCCCAATCTTAAATCATTTTAGAGTACAGCATATAAACCACGATCCTCTACGTCATCGAATCAATTAATGAGAATGAAGAACTAAAAAAAATGTTATCCAAAGCTTTCTGAAAATATTACGAGTATCTTGTAATTACAAATAATAATAAATACTGAATGAATTAATATTAATATAATTATTTGCCTATAGTAATTTTCCCATTCCCCAAGGTACTGTTCAGTATTGCTACATTTCGAACTTGTTTATTTTTAAACTAGCAGTAAGTACAAGCGCGCAATGCTTGCTTTCACGTCGCCAAATTTTTATTATCTAATATTGAAAACATAGATTTAGGAAATTTATAATAACTATTTTTTAAATACTAAAAGTTCTGAAGATTTTTGAAACGTATATGTAAATCTTAACTCAAACGCTGTCACATTTTAATTAATAACATTTGTTAAATCTATAACCAAATATTGTTCATATTTGAGAAACTTACATCTGAAAATTGATAATTTAGAAATCGTTGAATTTCAAACCTCTAGAAATTGTCTAATGTTACGAAATCAAACATTTTTATTTTGAAGGCCGTGGCTACGTGCATCGAAATTTCGGTACAAATAGCAAAATACTTTTACGGCAGAATACAACTATAGTCGTCTAAAACTAAAACTAAAATGAGTTGAAAGAGCCTAATGAATCTGTGGTTTTCTAACCTCACTTTTTCAAACTTTACATTTATGAGCAGTTGTCTAATGAACTATTGACACAATATTTCCTACTTTAAAATTGTAGCAAAGTCCACAAACTTTACTTTTAAACAAAAGTTATTCTCTGATGGAAAAAACACTTCTAATTTGACCTTGATACACCTGATGTTGTGCTGCAAAGACAAAAAGATGAACAATGTCAAAAATGCCTTCCGGAAATTGCGGCGATCGCTCAGGTTAACATCTCTTACGATCATTGCCACCCTGCCTAACAGGTGCTTAAAGTTTAACGAGGAACTCGAAAGTTCTCAAGTTCTTCATTTTATTGATTCACAGTACAAAAGTACACATACAGAAACGCTGGCATATAACGCAGTTCCATGCACTATCCTTGTAAGAAAGAATTTAGAAGCCGGTGAATCATTACTTCTTTTGGATGAAAAAATATTGCCTGAAAATAACGTGGAGAACTTTTGTATAAATAATACTCCTTCGGAATTAATTTCACCCATTAAGAGAAATAATTCGGAGTGAAAAATATTGCCTGAAAAGAACTCGGGGGACCTTTCTATAAATTATAATCCCACGGAATTTATTTTTCAAATTAAGCGTAATATTATAGAAACTTCTGAGATTGAAGTTGCCACTACAAACAGTGAAAATCAAAATAAGATTTCGAGCGTCCCGACTTCAGACACTCACGATTTTAATTCCAGCTCTCACCGCGAAAATGTAAAAAACAATATTTCAGACGAACCAATCCTATAGCACTTTTTCTGCGAAGAGTCGATAAGCGATAATATGGAATATATTCTCACGTCCAATATGCCTCAAGATAGTTTTCATCAGGAAAATATTTTTCCAATCCATCAAAAGCGAAGGAAGGGCGAGAAAAATTTTACAATTAGTGAGTTCCATACAGTACATTGCAAAGTTTTAGCCAGGTTGTCAAAGGTACAAAATAAACTCAGAAACGAGAAAAATGTAATTCATAATTGGCAATACTTGCACAAGAACGATATGTTTGCATCTATCGACAATGAGTTAAATCAAGTAACAAAAGACTTCATCAATTCGCATTTAAGGAATGTTGGTAAAAGACCCTCTTCCTGCCGCTGAACAGTCGAAGAAAAAGTTTTTGCTCTGTCGATTTCGAGCGTAGTCCTAAACTCTTTAAACGTTTAATGTTTCTTTCCTTAGTTCTGCCTCCAAGATTACTAAGAAGCGTCTTATCCAAAGTTCCTTTGGAAACAGGTATGTATGAAGCAATTAAACAGAAATTAAAAATTAAGTGTGAGGGTTTGAGGAAATTAGATCGAATCTGCTTACTTTTAATGAATGAGGTATTTCTAACTGCAGGGTTGGCTTACGAACCGCACAAACAAAAAATTATTGGTTACGAAGACTTAGACCATTTGGGAAAGAGTATCGATCAAGCATTATTGTTGAAGTAATTTCCGAATTTCAGCAGTAAGGATTTATTGTGATGGGGACGGTTTGCGACCAAAGTCCGACAAATAGAGTAATATCGCTATGACGATCTAGCTGACGCTTCAGCAAACGTAAAACAAAAAGAAAGAATCTCACGAAGGGGCGCTCTAGTTTGACTCTTCCCATCTACCTCCACTCGACAAAAAAGTTAATGAAAAAAGACCTTTATTGGCAAAAATAAGCCTTCAATGATGAGAACAAAAAAAATCTTCAAACAAAATTATTATAGAGAACAAAAAAATAAAATTTAGGTTTCTGGTTGGTCTCGTCATATGGTCTCCTCCTCTGCCTCGGCTACAGTTTACCATTGCTCTTTTGTGCCATGTGAATCCTGTGGCACGTCGCCTTTGTGAAACCTCTCTGTCCGCCACCGTAACACAATGCGACGCCTGAATGGGGGTCGGGACACTGCTGACGCTTGTTTCCCGGCCTCTGGCAGAGTAAGCAGCGCCAAGGTGTTAGACCAGAGTAAGGTTTTGGTTACGGCGCGCCCTCACTGAGCCACTCCTGATGCTTGTCGAACTGACGCTATGTGAAAAAGGGGTGGACGACTACTCGGATCTCCCAATTCGTCCGCGGATGTAGCGGGTCTCGTAAGTGGTCCAACCTGGTAACTCTCTTTAACCATTCTTCGGGTTGGGCTTTTTCATGTTCTGTGCATGATGTAAAGTGTCTGTGCAGTGATCGGTAGTGTACGGGGTTATGATCGAAATTTAGGAACGCTGGGAAAACCTTCAGGGTGTCGTGTACGGCAGTGTTATAGGCGAACCTAAATTCAGATAGATTATAATTCCAATCCCCGAGATTGTCCCTCATAAAGGAAACGATCATAGTTTTTAGCACACGATTCACACGTTCGGTAGGATTATCTTGCGCATGGTAGAAGGGATTCGTAGTGTGTAGAATCCCGATATTTTTGCACATTTGTTCTAGGAGTTTGTTGGTAAAATCGGTACCATTGTCAGTATGAATGTCTTCCGGAGACCCCAACTAGATACTATTACGTCCTCGAAAGCCCTTCTCACCGTGGCACCCTTTGCCGTCCGGATAGGAAAACCCAATGACATTCCCCGCTGCCACGGTCCAGGCTGCTCCACAACGCGTTGGCCCGTCATGCGTGTCAGTCGCGCCTGCTCTACTTAGCACTTTTGACTTGTAACGCAGCTATTAACATACTCCACCACATCGCGGAACATCCCGGACGAATAATACCAGAGAGCCGCCCGCTGTTGTGTCTTTTAGGGACCTAAATGTCCGGATTGGGGCTCTAAGTAGGCCTCATCTAACGCGTTCAGTCTTAATTCTTTTCGCAGGACCAATTTCCATGCCTCCAATTTGGGCATCAATCCGTCTATTACCGAGTTTCACTTATGACAATAAAGCATCCCATTCTCTATCTTCCAATCGGGGCAACTCGTGGGACGTTAGTCTACTAATCTTATGCGGCACAAATACCATGAGTCCTCCGTAACGCCTATACTTGCTACTGGTGCCTCATCTTCTTCGGTCATTCTCGAAAACGTGCCTGGGGAATGGTGCAAAGCACCCTTTCGAAGAACTATGTCAAATTCGTAGCCCGAGAATTCTAAGCCCCGTCTAGCAATCTTTCCGGTCGGTTTGCGCAGGTTGATAAGCCAGCGAAGGCTGCTATGGTCAGTGATAACCACGAAATGAAATCCTTCAAAATATTATCGAAATTTCGGAAATCCCCAGACTACAGCGAGACAATCCTTTTCCTTAAGGGTACAGTCCCTTCCGGCTACCATCAAGGTCCTGCTCGCTCAAGCGATGACCCTTTCTTCGCCATCCTGCTTTTGGTTCAGAACCACAGCTAGTCCGGATTCACTAGCATCGGTTTGAAAATAAAACAGGTTCTCTTCTACCTCCTTAAACAATGGGTACGCGAGTATAAGGGCGCTTGTCAAGGCTGCCTTTAGATTTTCAAATGCCCCTTGTTGTTCCTCACCCCCCTTTTTTTAGAACTATGTATTCAAAACTTTATAATGTTTAATCGGCAGCGTAGAAATTTTGTTTCAAGAAAGAGAATTTTTCTCGAAAAAATAAGCTGCCAGGTATTCGTTTAAATTTAGTCACTTAAGCGATAAGAATACAAATTAAATGCGATAAGAATCAAGCGATAAGAATAAAATATTCGGCCATATTACTGTTTGAGACTCAGTTTTCATCGAAACGTTCTTCGCAAAATTAGATTTAATATTCCCAAACTAGCGTCCATTAGAGTAACCAAATAAATTAGTTTTCCTTTTAATTGCAAAAAATGAAGATCGTTTATAATGTGATATTCACCTTGATGGTGATCCTTAATTCTACTGGTAAATATAATACGATACTATCTATCTGTATTCTGTTCCAATTGCTATCATTTTCCAAACTCTAGTTCAGTTTGTACAAGATGAATACGAATTTTATCTGAAGGGTCAATTATGCTAGGGTGGGTCAACCAAAATTTCTACTTTTCTATCTACATATTTTTATTGGAATTCTATCAAATCTCATTTGTAGAAGACTTGTATCAAATTCCATATTTCGGAATCTAAAATATCCCCATAAAATTCTATGTGTTGAGAAATCGTAGAATCGAAGACAAAAATTTATCAAATCCTACACTTCCTAGTGTAGGATATTTTTGTCAAATTTTATCCTGTGCGTAACCATTTAATTTTCTATAAAAGTTTCTCTTGGTGAACAAGTATTTTGTGATTAATATATTACAGGTTTTTAATGCGAACATGTTAATAGAGAAATATAAGATTCGGAGACGTATATAATAGGTTAGAAGCTTTTGAGCTTGCTCATTAAAGAAGATAGCTAAAATTCATTTTTCTCAGGGTAGCTTCAAAGAACACGGGTTTTCCAGCAAAAGCACCATTCCAAAATCTTACGCTCAACTCATCGCTAAATATAGTACATTGTTCCTAAATTTTATTTTATTTATCAAGTGAAGAGCAAATCGAACTTACTAAATGTGAATCAAGGACACAGATAAATATCACGTGTTTGTTGAGCAATCATAACAAGTTTTTAACCTTACATTGGAAATTTCTGCGACGCAGAAGCTGGGTAATTCGTGGCGTGCGTTAATTTGTTATCCTAATCATTCGTGAAAAAAATAAATGTCAGAAGTTCATAAATAAACATCAAAAATAGATTTGATTCTCTTATTCTTAAGAATTTCGTATATTTCTATCAAATCCTATCTGCCGAGAAATCTTATATTTTTTATATCAAGTTTCTCATAAAAACTCTACCAAATCTTACGAACTTCAGACATTCATCAAATACCTTTTCAACATAACAAATTTCACAATCATGTTTGTCTTTTCACAGAAATATCGTCAGGTATGTCATCTCAAACAAGGGACCTTCTGGCAAATTTTGATACGAGCAACGAACAGGCGCATAATCAAGGTACATATAGTTCAGATAAAAACTGATAACAAAATTTTTAATCAATAAGCAGGTTTTTATTGAACTTTTAGAACTTTCAATAATCTCTTGAACTAGTACATATTTCAATTGCATTTTACATGTCAGCACATTTGATAGACCTGTCCATCAAATTCAATTTGTTCAATATATTTTCAATTAAATTCTATCAAATCTTACCAGTACAATACTTGTATATAATTATATTTTTCGGAATCTAGGATATCTCTATAAAATTCTATTTATAGAGGAATCTTCTACTTTTTTATAAGAAGCTTCTCTAGCTGCTAATTACTTTAAAAAAACATAAAGAAGTAGCGGATTCTAATAGGATTATTGCTAAAAATATTAAACTTACTAACTGATTCATTAAAAACAATAAAGATATTGTGATAACTAGGGCTGATAAAGGGAATGTCACAGTTTTGATGGATACTAACGATTTTCAGCACAAAATGGCAATTTCACTTAACGATTCCAATACATATTTCAAATTAGATTCTAGTCCAATAAGAATTTTTAAGAAACTACAGAAAAAAAAGTTCAATCTGATCAATTAGCAACACTCCCAAATAATCTCCAATTCCTTACCTACATAGATAGATAAACGTTTATTTTTCGGCCTGATGGCCTTAAAAAACTTACTTGCTCACACTTCTATTTTTTACAGAATTTTCTTAAAACTAACTTCGAAAAATTGACATCCATCCACACCTTAATCTAACAAGGGGGGTTATTTTGATATCCGGCGCCGACTTTTTTTGTATGGAAATTCAAGAAACTGCATAACGTTGCTTCGCGAAAAGTCACAAAATGTATATATGTGTCATCTTTACATAAAACTAGAGGTATAGAACAAGAATGCGATGTTTTTAAAAACAATATAAAATAGGAAATTCTGAGGTATGCGGACAGCAACATTTCCAGTTCCAATCGAAGTGGCTTTAATTTGGAAATAAACAGTGGAAGAACTTTGAGCTTTCAAGGAACAAAAACTGTGGAAAATGTTTTCAATTAGTTTCCGCCACCACGCACAGCTATACAATTCAGTCAACCATATCTGCCGATGGAAGATTACTTTCACCCCTTTTTGTAGTTTTAAAATAACCATCCGGACAATTTGGACAAAGAGTAAAAGAAGGAATTTTTTAGGTCTTGAAGTCACATTTGCAAGCCTCTAAATCCTGTAAAATGTCTTCAGAATTGCTTCAAATGTGACTTCAAGATGTATTTTTCCCTAACGTAGGAGGGAACGAAGTAGGGAGACAAGTTTATTGAAACGACAATATAAGATTAACTGTCACAAAAACATCACTACGAGCCAATTTATTCTGCGAACAAAATTTACAGTTGTAGATTATTTTCAGTAATGCAAAAACATTTTTTCTTTAAAAAAATGTAATCGCCCCTTCCTTCTTTCAGAGACAAATTCAAATTCCGACTGGTTGCCCAATGTCGCCCATATACCTGGTGATCCACGGGCTGGACCATCTACTTCTTCTCATAGACAGCATCCTCCTGCCAGACATCATACTTTGATCAGGTCTTCTTCTCCTGCTGAACCTCCTCTACGTTCAAGGTCGCCGTCTGCTCCAGCCGTGTATATAGCTCCACCTACCCGGCTTCCTTCTTCTGATAGACATGGATATGAACTTGATCAACTTGAATATATTCGGCTTATTCCCTATAAAAATCCGCACCGGCAATTCGAACTACGAAGATACAATTTTCCTGCGGATAAACGAATTGAAATACTCACACTACAAAGAGTTTATAGACCGATGCCAACCGAAGAACAAATTGTATTATCAACATTTGATGGTGACGTCTTTGCAATATTGGACAGTACTTACACTCTTGCTGGAATATATACATATAATCCTCGCATTGAAAGTAAAGGACGGGCTAAAATCAACATGAAAAGCGGCAAGATTACCCCACTGACAGCAGATGAAATCAAGGAAACTCCAATAGGCCCCAATCGCCAATTATTATATGGTTATAGAGTAGAGCATGTAAACCACAGTGATGAGTGAGTTACTTTAAAATAACTGGTTATCGTTAAATCACATTTTTTAGTTAATTTTGTACAGTCACAGTCACTAACGTAACTTCAAGTCACTTTTTTCCCTCATTTTCCTTTTTAGTTACTCCTTTCAGATAAAGTCACTATAGTAGCTTTTTGAATGAAAAATATTACTTCAGTCGCTTCTTTCAATAATTTAAAACAGAGTACCTAAGAAATTCTGAATATATGAACCATATTTTGAAAGTAACTTAAACAACAAATATTTGTATCGTTACTGTTATTGACAATTGAATCTAAAATGAATTCCTTTTAATATAAAAAATCATAGAAAACCTTATGAAAATTCAGAAACATTTGTGCTTATTTAATGGCGTCCCTATGTTGGTATTCCTCATAGTGGCCCATTTTCTTCTTCTTTTTCTTCGGACAATCAACATCCTTCTTCCAGGTCTCTAGCTCCTGCCAAACCACCACTTGATGACAATTCCAGGTCTCCCCCACCCAGGTGCATGACTCAACCCACCAGGCTTCCTTCTTCTGATGGATCTGGATATGGGCTTGACCAACTTCAATTTATTCGGCTTATTCCCAAAAAGAATCCAAATCAGCTATTCGAACTTCGAAGATACACTTTTCCTGCCGATAAACCGATTTTATTGCTTGAAAGACCCAATCAATATGGGCATGTACCAACCCATGAACAAATCGTATTAACAACCCTTGCTGGCGACGTCTTTGCAATATTGGAGAGTAGTAATTATCTTGCTGGAATTTATACATACAATCCTCGCATTCAATCCAAAGGCCGGGCAAAAATCAACATGGGAAGCGGGACGATTACCTTATTGACCCCAGATGAAATGAAGGACACTCCAGTAGGTCGCCTTCGCGCAATCTTCAATAATTTCAAAGTAGAACATGTGAACCAAAGTAGTGGGTAAGTTACTTTTCAAAAGAAACTAGTTATAACATAGTTATTTCTAGCCTACTTATGACTGCTATATAATCATTAACGTCACGTTTAGTCACTTTTTCCAATGGATCCTTTTCGGAATTGCAATTTTTTTAAGTTCTTCCTGAAGATTTTCAACTTCACCTAGAATTCTTATAGATTCTATGAGAACAATGGAATAGTTGGGATCTTTGGAATTGACATCGAATTCTTATAAGTTACATCGACACAATTTGAATGGTAAAACTAAAAGAAACTAAAAGAACAAAGATGTTTATAGTAACTCTTCTTGAAAAAATATAACTACTGATACCATTTCGTTACTTATTTACAATAATAACTTCGGTTCAACTATTCTAACCAAAAAAAGAACTAATTTGTTAACTCGCATTTCTAGTGGAAACCACAATCCTCTACACCATGAATTCAATTACATAAAAATGTAAAAATAAAAGATAAAAGTGCTTGTGACCCGAAGTCGTCTCAAATTGATAATTAATCTTTCGTCAAGGTACCAGCCAGTCTTTTTCGTAAAAAAAATATAAAAAAGTGTCATTTCCACTCGAAAACGTTTTTTGCCGTACAATATTAAAGGTTTATAATGCTTTGCCTATACAAATTTTCATATGAAAACACCATTCTAATGTAGATAACGAAAACTTCCACTGCGGAACAAAATTTATGGAATTAATTAATTATTTATATTAACCCATTAACGATGAAGAACTCCGATTTTTTTATTCATATTCAAGCCTCATTATTCAAATTAAGGAGTGGGAACTTTTGAACGACACCCCTGTTATCTACTATTTTTGGGTATGCTGTTTCAGAATCTAAGCTCAAAATTGAAATATCTCCTTCAGAAAATTAAGTATGGAGGTTTTTCTGTCAAAGAATATGAAAATTTTGCAAACTCAGAAATATTTTTGCTTATTTAATGGCTTCCCTTTTCATGGTGTTCCTCTAGGCAGCCATCTCATCGTGTCAGGTCCAAGTCTCCTCGACCTAGGTGCATGACTCCATCTACCAGGCTTCCTTCTTCTGACGGATCTGGATACGGACTTGATCAACTTCAATTTATTCGGTTTATTCCAAAAAAGAATACTAATCAGCTGTTCGAACTTCGAAGATACACTTTTCCTGCCCATAAGCAAATTTTAGTGCTCGAAGGACCGAATCAGTATGAGCCTATGCCAACCCAACAACAAATTGTATTAACAACACTTGCTGGCGATGTCTTTGCAGTATTGGAGAGTAGGGATTATCTTGCCGGAATATATACATATAATGCTCGCACTCACGCTAAAGGACGGGCAAAAATAAACATGCGAAGCGGCACGATTACCTTATTGACCCCAGATGAAATAAAGGACACTCCAGTAGGTCGCCTTCGCCCAATCTTGAATAATTTTATAGTACAGCATGTAAACCACAACCCTTAACGTCATCCCATCAATTAAAAGGAATGTCAAATTAAAAAAAAAGGTTTGTGATCCGAAGCTATTTGAAAATATTATGAGTAACTTGTAATTACAAATAATAATAACAACACAATGTATTATGGTTTCCAAGGCTTCAATTTTTCGTCAATGCTTGCCTCTAATATCAATGATTTGCCTCTAATTCCTATGCAACATGGTCTGAAACAAGTATCAATCATCTAGAGCATTTGAAACCCACCCCAAATCAACCTCTAAGGTTTAGGGGTTGATTTATTTTACATTAGAAATTTTTGTAAATTCAACATTTTAAATAAAATAAAGGACATCCGTTGGTTTTATTTTGATCTCAAAGAAAAGCGTAGTTTTCTTCATGTAAAAAAATTTAATTTACAGAAGCTCATCCTAATCGTTGAAAGGATCTTCACAATCACAGTCGTCACATTTATTGATTTTTTTTAAATTCGAGAAAATATGCATAATAATTCTTAGTCGGCCATTTCATAATATTTAATAAAAGCGTGACGATTAGAATTATTAAGTTACAAAATCGTATGGGATGACAATCTCAGAAAATCCACTCAACGCATATTTTCACGAATAAATGATTACCGGCTTCATTTTCCACCTTAGTGTACTCAAATGAAAAAATTTAAACTATCTTTCGAGGTCCAAAAGCAAACAAAATGGTCGGAATTCAACAAAAAAAATTTAATTTAAGCTTTCAAAAGTGAACACGAACTTAATGCTTCTGTCCTTAAAAATTAAACTATTCTAGGACTATTTGCGAGAAGTTTCTTCTCATCAGTCCGCTTTTTGATCCATGTAAATAAATTCTAGGGTAGCGCTTAGAATTTTCTCAGT
>CAKNWU010160050.1:0-14511 GCA_932072015.1 Andricus quercustozae | reverse complement strand
AATGTTGTCCTTTTGGATTGAAAATTCAACTCTCTCCTATAAAATTCATCTTCTTGACTTAAAAATTCAACTATTTGGTTGAAAATTCAACCATTTTGTTAAAAGTTCGCCTTTTCCGCCAGAAAATTGATGTTTTTGGATAGAAAATTCGCCCCTCTGAATTGAAAATTGATATTTTTTAGTAGAAAAATTCTTGGTTGAAGAATCAACTGTCTTCGAAAAAGTGCGTCTTTTTGGTTTGAAGATTAGACCATTCGTTTCAAAATTTACCTATTTGTGGTTAAAGTTTAATCTATTTAGTTTAATAATTTGACCATTTGGTTAAAAATTCATCTTTGTAGACTTGAAGTCTTGAGGGTTTCATATTGAATTCAATGTGGTACCTATTATTCTACTTTTATTAAACATAATTTATTCCCCTATTATTCTCCTATTTTCGTGAAAAATCATCCTATTTCTCCTGTTCTGAGAGTTTTTCGGGTTGTAAAGTCTGCTTTGTGTTTTATTGTAGGCGTATATTATAGGGTGAGAGGTAGAAAAAGTTTTCAAACCAGCGTGAAGTAGTTTTTAAACGGTCCCTTGTATTATCTTTTTTTACCAGTAATGAAAATTGAAACAGGGCGGCAAATTTGAGGGTGATCTAGAGCCTCTTGATACCTAAATCTAGCTGTGTAAACAAGTGGGAGAGTAAATAGAAAACATGCAGTTCGAAAATTTAATTATTTTGATCTCTATTTTTGACACTGAGAGTGAGTGTTTATTGTTGTATTTGGTTTCAGGTGAGTTTACAACTAGATGTATATCTGGCAATTGATTAAAGCATGAGGGGCCTGGTCCGTGCACGAAATGCCCTGATATACGCGCGGAAAAGGAACAGTGTGGGTAGCTTTGAACTAACGACAGAGAGAATAACTCAACGTACCACGAAGCAACGTATTTTTCTTCGCTAACTGCTATTTCGTGTTTTATTCATCTCTTTTTTACCCTATTTCATCTTGGCTCCCTTACACAAGGGGCCTGGCTGTCGGAGCGGTGCATTACCGTAGGCGGTATCCGGTTCTGCCGGAACTACGAGTCCCACGGAAACCTGTCGAATAAATAATCCTGAAGAACTACCTCTGTTAGGAAAACTTACGTAAACGCCGCCATGATACCAAGAAACTAGAGAAAAAGATTGCGCGAGTGGCAACGACACGATTGATTGAAAATCGAAATTGTGGCGTGCCGAATAAAGAATTGACTCACCAAGAAGTAAACCAAATAACAAGAGCCACTAAAACTACATTAATGTCTGAAATCAAAAATTCATTTGAAATTTATCGTTTGTTGATACCTAGTCATTAATAAGACTGCACAGCTTGGTGGCCATAGGTCAGGGAAGACCTGGAAATCAAGGAAAAGTCAGGAATTTGGAAAAACATCTTGCAAAAGCCAGGAAATTTCTATAAAAGTCACTTATTTAAATAACTGTCAAGGATGATCGATTTTCCATTTTTTAATTTTAATTTAAAATTGCTTTATTCCATTTATAGAAGATTCTACTTCAAAAATGTAAGAAGATTAAGATTCTGGTATTTGAATATTAATGGTCAGGGAAAATGAAAATTTGGTCTGGGTCGGCGGAAGCCGTATTGGGAGTATAGCAAACTCCATACCCAGAAAATTGACGAAAATGGAAATCCACACCCGAAAATTAGGAACTAATTAAGGAATAACCTCTTCCCCCGCCCCTTTACATTGCCCCTACTCTTTCATTCCAAATACGGGTTCAACCTCTTCCACTGGCCCTGAAATTGATCAAGGAAAAAGTCGGAAATTTTGAAAATTAAGTTTTGTGACCACCCTCATATAATATTCTTGTCAGCAATTTATTTGTCTGTTATTTCTATTGCTATTTATTTTTTGCAGTTAATTCCTTCTGGCAATGATATTTAAAAATTGTATTATTTGGTTGATAATTCAACAATTTTCTTTTAAAAGTCATAATTTTTGGTTGAAAATTAAACCGTTTTGTCATATGTTTGTCTTTTTGGGTTCAAATGTCAAATATTTTCATAGAAAATTAATTTTTGGCTGAAAATTAATACTTTTGTGTTGTAAATTTAACTGAAATTTTCCTTGGTTGAAAATTCCGTTCTTTTTTGTTGAAAATTCATATCTTTGATTAAAAATTTGTCTTTTTTTGGTTGAATATTAATTTTTTTAACTGCAAATTTTAATATTTCAGTTAAAGATGTATCATTTCAGGTAAATATTAATCTGTTTACTTGAAATTTTAACTATTTTGTTGAAAATTGAACTTTTTAAATTAAAGATTCAACTAATTGGATAAAAGTTAAGGTACTTTGTTAAAAGTGTATTGCTTTGGTTCATCTCTTTGGTTGCAAATTTAACTATTTGATTGAAAATTATTTTTATTTGGTTTTAAATAATATTTGAAACTGAAAATGTAACTTTTCCATTTGCTGTTCAAATTGGATCATTTTTAGTTTGAAATTCGTTTTTTATTTTTGTAGAAAACTTGATTGGAAATGTCCTCCTTTTTATATAAAAATGCAACTGCTTGGTTGAAAGTTAACATTTTTGTTGCAGCAATTTGAACGTACTTTTTTATCCTTGATTGAAAAATGTTTATTTGTTGAAAATTCGTCTTTTGGAATAGCAAATTCACGATTTTAGTTGAAAATTCTTCTCTTCGGTTAAACATTCAACTATTGTGTTGTCAATTTAACTATTTTGTGCAAAATTTAATTGTTTTGTTGAAAATTCGACTCTTTGGATGAAAGTTTAAGCATTTTGTTAAACATTCTTTTTTTGTTGTTGCTGCAATATCAGCTATACATGTTTCGTTGAGAATTCTTCTTTTTGTTGAAAATTCTACTTTTCTGGTTAAAAATTCAACTGTTTTTCAAAAATGCGTTTTTCTGACTTGAAATTTTAAATATTTGGCTGAAAATGAAACTGCTTTGGGTTAATCAATTTGGGTGTCTTCTAATGATTTCAATTATTTGGTTGAAAATGCAAGTGTTTTGGGTTGAAGGGAATCTTCTTTGTTTGAAAATTCAACTCTCTTGATGAAAATTCGTCCTTTTGGATAAAAAATTAATCTTTTGTGGTATAGATTTCATCGTTTTTGGTTGAAATGAATAAATAAATTTCAATCTGAAGTTTATATATTCCGCTTATAAAAAATTTTATGTTGAAAATTTCATGAAAATAAAATGATGGTCGTCGAATATTAATACCCAGGGAAAATGAAAAATTGGTCAGGGCAAAATCAAAAATAAGTCAGGGAATTTAAAAAATGAAGTTTTTCGGCCACTCGTAGAAGCGTTTTCATCGATAATATTTTTATCGTTACGTAGCACTATCATTTAACACTAATATTTAATTAAATTAGAATTAATTAATATTACCACTTAATTATGAAAATAAAATATCGAATTAACTTCGTTAATTAAATGAATTTTTACACTTTTAACCGTAAACCTCTTGTCGAATTAAGGGTTAATTTTCTTGAATAATCTAGATTGTATAAGAATACATTAAAAGTGAAGGATGAGAAAATTTTCACTTTAAGTTTTCATTATTCGAGATTAATACTCAGCTTGAGTTTTATGATATCCAATTTAGGGGTAAGTGATAAGAACTGGGTGGAAGTTCGAGCAAGCGTTCATAACTTTCGATTTTCCTTGGTTTTTAATTATTTCATCCTACCTCTCCACAACGAGGAATGCTAAGCAGTTTCATTATTCGCTAGCTGATTCCCATTAGACCGCCGCCGGTTTTTCTCCCGGTTTCGTTATCCGGTGTGGACAGAATGTAAATGAGTTGACTGGCTGCCGAGAGCAACTTTCAACCGGGGACATTTCGGACTTGAATTAACGGTAGCAGCTCAAAATTTGACCCTCAACGAATTTGAACTTCGCAGTCACTTTAAAACCACTTTGTCGAATATTATCACTCACCTTATCCCAAGTACGGAGAATGTAGATCGAGCCTTTTTGCAAACATGTCAGGAGCTTTCTTCACCGATGACATTTAGGTTAATTTTAATACCAATTAATTTGATTATACTAAACAGTATATTAATGTATTATTATAATATATCTGTATAAATCTCCAAACCCTATTTTTAATAAAAATGTTTAAAATCGAAATTCTTTTTTCATCTAAATTATTCAACACGCACCTTGTGCTTTTGCACAATTTCTCTATTAATAATTAACAGACTCGAAAAATTTGATCAGTTAGAAACAAATAAATGGTGTTGCGGCATAAAGATTTAAGTGTCACTTTTTTCAAAACGCTTTTTATTGTTTTAAACAATATTTGGTATTCTAGCGCACATTGTGGTAGTAAAAAATTTTCTTTATAAATTGCTTCAGCAATTTTTATTCAAACAATTTGTTGAAATATGAAAAATATGGAAAAAATAACAGCGCCATTCGAGTCTGCTGAAAAAGTTACATCAAATCCATGTATTGGACAATTTTTTTCTTGACCCAATTTTTTATGTGTAGTATGAATAGAAATTCTATACCATGTAATTGTTTCTTTATACGGCGTCACCAATTGAGTCCATACAAAAATTGTAATTGTAAAACACATATACTTTATATACGTTTTTTAGCTAAATTAAATAGCGGTATTAGTTTTTCGTATCCTTAATTTTTAAACAAATCGTTTTAACCATCAAAAGAAAATTCAGGGAAAATCATCTATTGGTTCTATCAGCGCTTATATTTTTCCAATAATTTTATGACAAAATAATTTCTTTTGTTCACCAAAAAAAGATCGACAAATTTATCACGAACTATTTTTTGATAAGACGCGTAGTTTTTGTTTTAATCGTGAAAAATTACATTACAAAAAGAAATTAAATTTTTGGAAAAAAGACACAGGGTAATATAAAATGTTTAATAGCAAAATTGTCGAGGTCGCTGAGTACAAATCCTGAATCTGCTCGGTACCACGGTCCCGAGATGGAACGTTGCTACCAAGGGATGTCGGATTTAAACATGATGGCAGACTTTTGTTGGACATTGAAGAGGTATCCATTGCGTCGATCTTTCCAAGATAAAAGTTTGCGATACTCAAGAAGAGCGTGAATTGAAAGAAACTTGATGTGAATTAGGACTCAGGAACCTACAAAACATAGGATACGAATGCTTTGCATTGAATAAATAAATGTTTTCCATAAAATTATCAATTCGCCACGTCTTTTTTTGAGGTTAGAGACCAAGTGTGACGGCATGAAACCACAACGACTCCGGATTCGTATTCAGCGACCTCGAAAACATAGAATATGACTACTTTTCATAGACGGGAATAATGTTTCACCTGAAATCAGCGATTTTCCATGTTTTTTGAGGTTAGGGACGAAATGTGACGTGATGGAGCCAAACCGGCCCCGGATTCGGATTCAGCGACCTCAAAAAGCTAGGTTAAGCCTATTCTGGTTTCTGGGGCTGACAACTTTTTGTTTGTGGAGCTGATCGAGCACGAAGTGCGAGATTCAACAGGCGCGCACCGTAGCCGCGCTCAAACTTTATTATGTCGTGAAATTGTTTGCTTATCAAAAAAGATAAGTTATAAGTATTATATACCACTGTATTATACTAGAAAAAAAAAACTGGATTTAAATAAAGTTGAGTAATAATCTTCAGGCAATAATGTGTCTATTCTTGAACATTATATTATTTTCATTTATACAGTAAAACCTCCATCATTTCAAGGCTCCATCATTTCAAGACCCCAACATTTCAAGCCCTCCGTATCCGGTAATCTCAAATTGCGCAGTTCTATCAACTCCCATCACGGCCCCTGTACACTCTCCTCCGCATCTGTGACTGACCAATGAAAAAAGAGGCCCGAAGAGTGGGAAACCTTGAATTGAGTAATGTTTCACGACGTCATGGGAATACGTCGCACGACGTTTTTAAGAAAATATTATAAACGTAAAAGTCATAAATATACAAATAGAAATATTTCTCAAGTGTAGAACCTATTTTGTCAGTCATGATCTATTTTTTTGTCGATTCACGACCTTTCAGTTTCACGAAATGAAATAAAATATCCTAAATGTCAGGTTAATAGTACTCTAACCTCAAATTTTGGACAGTTGCTTGTATTTCGTGAAACTGAAAGGTCTTCAACCGATAATAGGATGAACAAACAGAATTGCGCAAATGCATTCTACACTTGAGAAGATTACTATGCAGACCTTTATAACTTTACCTTCACGTTTCGCAGATTTTCTCCAAAAAGTCGTATGCAGTTGCAGTACCATGCACTAAACTTCCTGATGGCTGGCATTTCCACCTATCGATGTCATGCCACAAAACTCAGTATTCTGCGAAATATTTGCGTCCTTTTTTGATTCTATAATACTGATTTTTAGTTGGTACATTGTCGTACGCCAACAAAAACAGTAACACTAACAAAGAATAACGGACCACGACTTTTTTAACTGCGCAATAAGCCGAGACCGCCTGAACCGATATTGCCCTTCCGAAGCGAGAGTCGCAACCGTCTCTCGCCCTACGCACTGAGAAACTGTCAGAAACTGTGTGGGCCAGCAGTCCTAGGAATGTCGGGTGTATTTATTTGTATTATTATTTATAGTATTTATTATTGATTTCAAATCACCCGCGCTTTTGGTCTGAAAAAGTAGCGACAGGCGGCGCATCGATACAAGAACGGGGCTGCTAATGAATATCGTTGTTAAAAATAGACTACCCACTCGCGGTAAGGGTGGGGCCCCCTCCAGCATTGAAATAACGAATCCGTACGTTTCAAGGACGTTGAAATGTTGGAGGTTTTACTGTATTTATATTATTTTTTTATTATGTTTACTAACTAAAGCTTGCGTTGTTGATTATGTGGATGACATGAATGGTTTGGCGGGTACAGAAGATTAGGATCAAACACTATATTCAGATTGGATATTGGCATTTCTCGGACATCGTTTGCGACCCATACTATAGGGTTCCTTTTGATTGGTACCTGTTGTTCATTGACAGGAACATGTATTGGAGGTGTTGCACGAACAATTTTATTTCCTTTACTTGGGCTCACGGCCTGTATACCTAATTCTGTAAAAAAAAGAAGTCTATTAAGTTTTTCTGCAATGGAAAAGTTGCTGTTAGTAATTTTAAGAGTTTCGAATAATTGAAGTATATTATTGAAATCTCACCGAAAACATCTACGGTGCAAAACATTCCCCCAATTTAAAAGATATCAGTACAATCTACATCATTTGTGAAATCAAAGTTTTCCACGTAATTCTAAAAGATATCTAAAAGTAATAGAAATCTTTTAATACTAAACACAATTGTCTTTAAATGTTTGTAATAATCGGTTGTAGGTATGACCAATTACTAAAAAAAACTTTTTTGTATGTAAGAAGCATTAAACCTTGAAAAATAATCAATGAATAAAAAATTCCTGAAAGGATTAAGAATTCCATCCGACAGATTTATGTCGATATTTGTGTACCAATCGATTGAATGGAGTAGGCTGTAGGTGTGTCTAATTATTAAAAAATCGATTTGTCGTCATAAAGAGTACTAACATTCGAAAAATAATCAACATATCAAAAATTACTGAAAAAAACACACGAATTCTATTCAACATCTTAAAATTTCTTTTCTAATCGGTTCAATAATTTTGGCTTCAATACAATATAGCGGCGATTTAGTACCGCGAATCATAATTCTTTTTATAGGATTTTTTTTGAATTCTGAAGGAATAATGTTATGATTTTAAAAAAGAATATATTTTCTAATTGAATGCATAAAAACTTAAAGAATTTAAGATACTAAATTGTAAGTGTTTCAAAATTGAATACTTTAGAATTTGAGATGATTAAAAAGTTTGACGTTTTTTCGGAAAGAACAACTCAAACCGGAATGAAGTCCAAATTTCCAATGGTAGCAAATGAATTGCATTTGTTTTATACAAGATTACTCAATAATTTATATTGACCACATTTTGAATACATGTAATATTGTTTATTAAGATTTGTGTATACTTACGAAAAGAATTAAGGAAAACCCATAATATAAGGAGTCGAGCTCCAATAACGTTCTTCATTTTTGTGTGGAAAAGTCACTGATGGAGGACTAAAGACTGGTTTTTGAATAATTCTGTGAACGGCGATTAATACTTTTTTGAAATATATTTATCACGTAGATAACAATTCAGAAAAATCAAAATTCACTTAGTATTTAGTTATCACATGGAGTGTCTACAAATGTAGTACTTATGCTTATCTCGGTAAGAAAACTGGCGCAATATTTAGAATTGATAAAACAACGTAATAAAATCAACATTTCGAAATAATTCAGATATGAAAGTGAAATATGGCGGATTTGATGTGATTTCAACACACTCATTTTCATCACTATATTAGATTTGGCTGTAACTTGAAAAATTATTTCCTTTAGTAGTAAAAATTACCAAAATTCATATCTTCGACTCTATTTGTCCGATTTTACTTCTCAAACGCGAAAATTGTTGGTATTAAAATCTTATTTTAAATGAGAGAAAATAAAAATAAAAATTTTAATAAGTTTTGTTAGGAAAGAGCCAAAAATTAAAAACGCACTCCTGAAACAAGCAACCTTCAATTTTTACATTCTCATTATAATGAGAAGGTATTAGTTTGATGTGAAAACTGACTATCAATGATTTCTTTAAATCTTCACTGTACACAAATGTGTACAGGATAACTTTTGAAAGACTAATCGGATTGGATAATGCTTTAGCACACATTTTAAGGGACCAAAAGGAATAGTCGAGTTCTTTAACCTGCATTTTTGACTAACGGTTCTGGTTTTAACCACCAAAAAAATACCAAAAAATAAAAAATTCCATTTAATGGTCAAACTATGTAAGATATGAAAAAAATGAATGTACAGTAATCGTTTAACCAAAAAAGATCTACAAATTTGTTATTAATTATTTGTTCATAGGATGCGTATTTTTAGTTTTAATAGTAAAAAATGTAATTAAAAATTAAACAATTAAATTTTTGGAAAAACGACGCAAGCTACGAAAAAACGAAAAGACCAAAGTTGTTTATCCAAAAAGAGCTACAAATTTCTAACTAATTATTTTTTTATAGAACGCGTAGTTTTTTTTTTATTCGAAAAAACACATAAAAAATTCAAGTTTTAGAAAAGCGATACAAGTTACGAAAAAAATAAAAAGACAAAAGTTGTGCATCCAAAAAAGAGCTGCAAATTTGTATGTAATCATTTTTTGAAAGGAAATTTAGTTTCTGTTTTGATCGTAAAAATTAACATTAAAAATAAAAATAAATGAATAAACATTTTTGGAAAAATGACACAAGTAACGAAAAAAAATTATTAAACCAAATTTGTTTACCAAAAAAAGATCTAAAAATTTGTTATTACATAACAAAGTAATAACGGCCATCTTTTAAATTTTCAGAAAGTAGTTTGTTTTTTCTTGTAAGTAGGTTATTATTGGGTATGAAAATAACTTGCGGTAATGATTTTTTATAATTATACTAAAATAGAATTTGAAAGAAACCGAATATTCGAGATTTGTATAAAGCGGTTTTTTGTCAAACGAATGTTTGTGAATGTTTATGTTTTTGAGGCATTCTTAATATTTTAATTAATATGTATCCTAATACTTTAATTTAAATTTTAAATAAAATTATGGCCTTTTTTAATTTTACTCAAAATTGAGCCTACTTTAATTTATTTACTGACAGGTTTTCATCGGTGATGCTCAGGAAATAAGTTATTTCAGAACACGATAAACTTAATTCAAAAATTGATGTTTAACAAAATTGCATAAAAAGGGTATTTTTCAGATGTTCATTATTTCGTTTCTATGATATAGTTAGAGCCTTGTTTTTTAATCTGCTCAAAATTGAGTCTACTTTAATTTGCTTATTGGCAACTGTTACCAGCGGTGCCTAGAAAATGAGCCCAGGATTGGGCTGGGAAGAAGCAATTTTTAAATCACTCATGTTTTTCCACTTTTTAAATAACTTTTCGAAAATATTGAAGGGATTCAATTCTCGTAAGATATTCAGCACTGACAACCCTTTTTTGTCAAAAAATCAAACATTGAATTTTATCAAAAAGAACTCAGGCTATTTTTTGTTTTTGGGCTCAAAATGTAGGCCTTTTTGGGTTGAAGTCAGTCAAGACCCACCGTGTCTCGTAATTTTCAAAGATAAAAACTTTTACATGATGCCTAATAACTGTTTTTAAAATGTCAGTTCAGGCTTAATTAACAATTTAGTGTTTGTCTGAATCCTTTCCCTAAATTTTGGTTCTCCTGGCAAAGATTTCGTCTAACACGTAGAAGGGATTACTTACATGAATGGTCGGGATAAGAATATAGGCGAATATACTCCTCACGTAAGGATGGTTCCTAGACCGGTGTTCCTCTTTTCCACTTTTTATGCGCTTTCGCTGAAATTCGTTGAACCTCGCGAAACTAAGAAAACGTGCATTTTATAATGCACTTACCTAAGTGCCCGTAAGTGCTCGCCAGAGTGCTGGAGATACTTATGCGAAGTTTTATGAAAATGCACGCCACTTTAGTAAATAATTTCAAATATCATACATATCTAGGAAAAATACGCAAATTACCATTTTGTCTAAGCAAGTTGTTTCACCCACAAATACTGCCCTGTTTCTAAAGAACACCGCTGATTCAGAAACTAGTTAAAACGAGAAAATCGACGAAAGCTGTTTGAAGCTTCTCTGGCTTAGAACGCTTATTTAAAGGAATTGTTTTCATACTTTTAATGACTAATTTGACCACGATTTTTTTAATTAAGACAATTACAAAAAATTGGTTAAAATTTTAATTTATCAGTCGAAAATTGAGTTAACGGTACGAATTTGCAAGCAATAATTCAAAAGAACGCCGTCAAGTTGAGGTAATGGTACTCTCTGTGCGATCAGACCCCGGGAGACGGCCTCGATAATTCTGAATAAAACCGTCAACTCGAATAAAAATTATAATAATTAATCATTATTATCGTAACGCAATTCATGATAAGTTATTCACCAATTCATTAATTCATTAGTATTTAATATGCTGTTAAATAATTAGTATTAATTAATGTTTAATTATTTCGAAATAATATTTCTAATGACGTATTTGGAAACGAATATTAACAATAATACTATCAATATTGCAAAATAATTATTGTTTTGCTAATTTTTTAAATAATATTATTCATTATTCTTAATAAATATTATTAGTTATTATTAAAATATTCACTAATTGAATTAAATACTAGGAAAAAAATAATATTAATCATAATCAAATTGAAAAAGTTTCAAACTTGAAGACAAGAAGGTATTTTTATTTAAATAATTATATTAAAGTTATTATTTGCGTTAAATTCTGGAATCTATAGTTTGTTAAAGTTTTTTTTTTGGACCGTTTAGTTGATCCAACCAAAAGTTTGGTACGCCAAACAAAAAATTGTTGTGGGCAAAACAAAGCATTCTGTTGGTTGAAAAATTATATTTTATAGAATTAACCATATTTTCGTAAAAGCAATATAATTAGTTGGTTGAAGTAAGAATATGGTTGTGATAAAGGAAAATTTTTATTTTGTAGATTTAATAAAATATATCATTTATGCGAGAAAACTCTAAAGTGAGAAAAATAAATTGATTCAATAAGATGCATTCAATTTGCAAAGAAAATAATTAATCACGTTTTAAATTCATCAGGATAATTTATAATTATAGAATAAAATGCATTGTACAGAATTAAGGCACTTTCTCTTTTTCTAGATTATTCTTTTAACAAGGAATATTTGGTTTTATGCTGCAAAACATTATAAAGAAGTTCATAATTCTAAATTCTAATGTCAAATTATGAAAAATCACTTTCACGTTCTGTAATTTAGCGGCTCAAGTAAAAGTTGGTTTTCAGGATTATTTTTTATTTCGTTGGTATCCAATAATTGGCGACATAGAAAAAGATCTGCGTTTAGTAAAAGGTTTAACCATAACCTTGAAAACTGTCACACCTTATGTCTATTATATTCTTTTCAATAGTGACCATACTCTATAATTTTAAATTTTTTATTAAATTTTTCGCAGAGCATTGCCATCATTAACTTGTAAAATCTTTGTAGTCAGCCGAGGCAGAAATTGAGTTCTGTACATAAAGTATTTATCAGAACTCATAGGGTGAAGGTACCAGTAGTCGGACAAATAGCGTTACTTATTTTTAACTTTTTTCTAATAAATATTCACATTTTTGGACTCTATATTTAGTTATAAAGTTATTTCTGCTATCTATTTTTAAGTCAAATTCCATTTTAAAAGAAAAAAAAGGTTTTCTGGAAAAAGCTAAGAAAAAACCGGTCGTCGGACAAGATTTTCAGTGGTCGGATAGCATGTGTTCCAATAGTCGGACAGTATTTGTATTTATATCAAAATTTCTATATAAAGGAAACAGGCTTAGTAATACACTACTTTAAAATACTAAACGTAAGAATGTTTGATCAAAAATGTGTTTAAAATCAAGCAATTGAAATTATAGAAAAAATTGAACAAAAATGTAAAATGGTATCTATTATAAGCTAGGGAGGTTAGATTTTTAACATAATTAATGTCTATAAGATCACTCTCAATAATGAACCTTTTTCAATATTTGAAATATTATCAATAGTTTTATTTCAATATTCATTATAAAAAATGCAGTTATTGTTCCCTATCTATCGAACTTTGACAACAATATGGGATAATAGTAAAATTGATGTATCTAAGCCGAGGTTAGACATGTTACGATTTGAAGACAATGTTTACATTTTTATCATGTGGAATACAAAAACAAGTTTTGAAATAATAACTTTATCAAAAACAAGTAAATGATGCCACAATGACTTTCACGCTAGAGGTCGATCAGACTGTCCGATCTCTGGGTAAATAAAAAAATTCGGGATCTTAGTTTGGTCAGATTAAAAACATTTAAATATACAATATATAAATTCAATTGGCCAAGGATTTCGAAAACTTCAAGTCTCCCACGTTTGGACAATGCAGCTATTTTAGTAAAGACTTAACTAATGTGCGTCATAACTTCAAAATAAAAATGTTCTATTTTCGGACACAGGAAACAGAATATATATCCAAAATGGCGATAAAGGTCGATTAGCTTGCTAAAAATTTTCATTACCCTAAAATATATAGAAGTTTACATAATTTTTTCCCTTGCGTGTTACTAGAAAGTATGCGGAATGCAAACATCCATTTACTTTTTATAATGATAGTTTATTACAATATTTTTACTATGGAATATACGAGACTGTCCGACCACTGATACGTGTCCGGAGACTGGTATACTTACCCTACTTTGGGTTTCTTTGGAACAATTTATCACTTTGCATTCCTTTTTGTTGCAGGTTCTTCGAAACCAAATATCGGTTCTAATAGAAACCCTAGTTTTTTTTCTGCGAGTCGTAGCTTTTCGGCGAAAAATATCTGAAATTACTCATACACAATAAAACTTTATTTCATTCATAACACTTAAAAACCATCACAGATCAAAACGACAATAAACATAATTTTGTAACTGCAACTTAATTTTTTTCAGTATATTCACACTTGCTATCAGCATTTCAGCCTTTCATAGTATTTATTGAAAAATTAATTATTGAATGTTTCAATTAATTTTCGAGGTTGAATTCCAAAGGCGATGAAGAAATAACCATCGAGTAATTGAACAAATACGCATGATCGGAACACACTGTGTAAGCAAGCACATTATTGGTGAACGGTGAGCTGTTCGAAACACGGTACTTTCATATTACACGGCTGTAATTCGCCTTCACCGATGATTGTAACGTAGTTACGTGCCCCTGTATGCCATTTGCAGTTGAATTGAGTTATGTGCTACATACATACGAGCAGTGAGCGAAATGTGACCGTCGATGCGTTGCTTTGCGTGCCTGCATACGTGCGTGCATAATGTGAGCCCACTATGCCGCGGGGACAATGATTATGATTATTATAAGTCTACCGCGAGGGCCACAAAGTGCACCTGCACCTCATATGGCGCCCGGCGCAATTTTCTACACCCCTTAAGAATTTTAATTAACTCTGGATCATTATTTTTTAGTTCGATTTTCTTACGACACCCTTGGGTAATCGTAAGAACTCAAAATTACACTAATTATTAAAATTAATATCAGTTAAGGACATTATTTTTGTTAGTGGTAGTGCCTGAACCTTTTTAGTACATGATTTTAGCTGGTGTATTTTTATGACGCTTTTAATGTTTGCTGGCCGCAAAGTTGGGGTTCTGTTCCCCCTTTATTTATTATTGACCCTGTAGTAACCTATGTTCAATTTTATTTTCGCAAAGTTGAAATATTTATTTCAAAATTCAAATTTTTTTCGCAAAAAATTGTTGAATGATTATATTGCAGATTCTATATCGAAGCCCTAGAACCACATGCTGCTATCTTCGATGTTACCAATTATTCAGGAG
>CAKNWU010160013.1:0-10685 GCA_932072015.1 Andricus quercustozae | reverse complement strand
TTTTTTTTCTATCTAAATCGAAACCTAGGAAGTAACATAATTGTGAGGGCCTAATCTGGCATTTTTTAAAGTTTATGATGAAACCTAGCGACCCTAGTGTTTTTAAGCTATTTCAACTTTTTCCCTACATTCGCTGTTAGTTGGAACAATAAAAAGAATATCGTCCAAATACATAACAATAGTAATCCCTTACTGTCTCAGTTTTTGGGCTACTGGCTTTAGAATTTTTATGAACGGGTACGTTGCTGTAGAAAGCCCAAAAGGCATACAATTACATTCCTAGAGCTTATTATCGAAGGAAAATCTGAGGAATTTTCGATCATTTTCTGCTACGGGCAGCGAAAAATATACATCTTTTAAGTCTAAAGATACCACGTAGCAATCTTGTGTTACAAGTCGAAGGGCTATTTTTATTTCCTCGATTTTCAAATGAGCTAGATAAATAAACTCATTCCGTGCTTTCAAGTTTCGATCAGCAGAATGATTTGGTACTCACATCATTGGGGAAATGCATTTATCTGCCTTAATTTAGTGTTAAGACCTCTCGTGTTTTGATTATACACATGTACTATGATGTCTTCTTTGTGATTGGAGTTTTCGTGACGATTCGAATGTTTTCCTCTCCCGTTTTTTTTCTGCCGTTGAGAGTAGCTATTAACGTTGCCATCTCCGCTTTTTGCATTGGAGTTCGATCTGGATCTAGTCGGATGTTGTTGAGATTCTTAAGTTTTCGAGGGTCCTTTCTTAGTTGTGAGAATGAGTTGAGCAATTTTCTTGGTATATCCTTGGTCAGGAAAATTATTTTTACAGGTCATGGTGTGACTTGATTCTGGGACAAAATACCAACCCATTTAATATAAGCACCAGCTACATTTATCTTATTATCAATATTTACGCAGATTTTGGTAATCAGTTCGTACTCACTTCGTTCCTCAAAACTTGAAGCTGCGCTTTCGACTGAATCAGCATGACATTTTTTGTCAACAAATTTTTGAATAGACTGCATTTTATCTGTATTTTCCTTCGTAATAATTTTCAGATTATTGACTCTCAGATCCACTTTACTTACCTGAGAGGTAACGGAATCAATTTTCTTCATAAGTTCATCAATAGTTCCTTTCGCCTGGTTAAAATCTTCCTTCATCAATTGCCTATGTTGGTCTAATGTTTTCTGCAAAAATTCCATGAAATCTTGGTTAGGGTTTTTAGTTCTTTTGGCATTAGTGAGATCCTTATCATCACTCTGCGAATTGTTTTGTGACGAGAATAACTCTCTATCCTCCTTTGCTGGAGAGTCAGATCTGGACCTACAGCATCTTGCAATTCTGCCATCTGAGAGTTTCTTTAATTTTAGAGCGCATTCTTGATGATAGTGCAATCCGCAGCCTGTACATTTTATCCCATTACTGTCAATAATTTGTCTACAGTGACCTCAGCTTATTTTTACAGCATCATCCAAGACCAATTATGCCAATAGTCAAAAAGCACACAGGCTACAGAACACCACAAATTTTAAAACACTTCTATCCATTTATTAAGAGTTTATAGGTCAATATCACTGAAGCACGTACGAAGCAAGTGTCGAGTGAGTCGCCATTTTGCTTTTATTGATTTTAAATAGTAATTACAAAACTATTGTATACTGCAATTTTGATAGAGTTTTCCAAATCTTTTTCAATAATCGTTTGAAAAAAGATTAATATTTGACCTCCAAGAATAATGGTCAAAAACCAATTTAACTTTTATCGTAAAAGGAAACTTTTTGGTTTTCTTAAAACTAGCTGGAGATTATGAACTAAATTATATTTTTTAGTAACGAAAATATGTGTTATGGGCTCCGGTATAACCAATGATGCTTTAGTACGCGCACCGATGTACTAAACCATTATTTTTACTTAACCAAAATTAAAGTTTGGATCCTTAGCTAAAGGTCCTTAAAGAAAAAACTCTTTCATTTTATCTAGCCCCAAACACAATTAACATACAAAAAAGAATACTTGAATTTAAAAAAGGAACATTTTTTCAAACGGGTTTTCTTAAAATGAAAAGACTGTATAATTGTGAGATCAGTTTTAACGAATTTACCATCTAAACTTTTTTCTTGAAAATGTCTCTAATGAAATGCAAATATCTCAAAAAGACAAGTTAAACGCTGATAAGTTTTGAAATTATGACTATAAGATTCATCATATAATTTAAGACCACACCAGAACATTCTTAAGTTACAGTATTAATCAAATTATTTGACAATACGTCAATAAATTTTTTCTGTAATAGGAAAAGACAACAATTTGCCACTTTTTTCTTGCGACTGACTTCAATGAAATGTAAATATCTTAGGAGAACCAGCATAACTCTTATCATCGATGAGATAACGACTATACCATTTATTATATAGTCTAAGAGCGCAACAGAATATACTTTTATTGAAAAGTATTTGATCAAGATGAGGATTTTTCACACTGTCGTCACATTGTTAGCTGTTATCCTCAATTTTATTGGTAAATATAATATGTCTATGAATTTTGGTACATTTTTTTAGGCTTAACGCAAATCAGAATTTCTGCGCCCTAATTTGAAATCTCTCACAAATGCTATGTTCTTCTACACTTTATTTGAGTTTTTAGAAATTAGTGAAAATGTAATCTGAGTTTATTCCGTGGAATTCCATGATACATGTGTGATAAAATCTACTGAGCTCGTATTATTATATACGCTTAGAAATATCACCGGAAATTAGGCAAAAGGTACAGAAAATCGGTAGATTACAATGAAAATTTTTGTCAGTACACTAAAAAGTTATGATATACATATTTGTACCGATCGCGTTGGACATTTTACGTATGCTTTTCCTGCATGTGGTGTAAAAATATAATATATAAGCATACTGTAACCGACTAAACCTCATAATAGATCTTTTTAGGAATTAGGCCCTATTATCCGTAACCTCTTACCGTTGAAAAAAATCTCCAGGTACAAATAAGTATTTGTAAAATCAAACTTGGCCAAGTAATTTTTCAAAAAATTTCCGATAGAAACAAGTTCGGAGAATTTGTTGTATATAGTGTCCTATACAAATATTAAAAATGGTTTCTAAACTGCCAATTATATATTATTAAACTTGGTGAAATTATACTATACCACCAATCTCCTATTCCGAACCACTTCTAGGAAAGCAAACATTTTTGAAACAGTTGCGTGTGCAGTTCGAATTCTTATACCTGCGTTTTAGATTTGAGGTTAAAACAACTAAGTAGCTTCTCAAGATTCAAAGTAGGGCCAATGAAATTTTAGGTTTAATCATTTTGCCGATTTCCAAAGTTACTTATAATTATTGTGCGCATTGTGTGAATACATTGTTGTGAGGATTGGGAAATAATTAATTCATATGTTTCTAATTTTCAAGCGACACATTCAGCCGTATATTTGATGCATAATAACTATTATTATCTTAAGCCTTTTTGGCAGTTCAAATGTATATCGAGGGTCTGTTTCCTGAGCCTAGCTAATGCCGGGCACTAGCATAATACATGCAGGGATGTTCCGTCATCCCTGCCGCATCTCCTGCACTCTTTCGTAGGGTTATACTCCATTTTGTGCATATGATAGTTCAAGTGGATGTGTGTCAGCTAGGATCCGTACCACTGTCCTTATATCTTTCTTGGGTAAACCCAGGATTTTCCCGGCTCGGCCCATCATATAGGCATAACCAAGGATGGATTTCACCTAACGGCAACCCTGGATTTGTTCCCAGTATTCCCAGTGTTTTGTTCGGATCCAGCTTTTGACGGCCATACCAAGACAGCAAGATGTAATTTCCAGTACCGGATCTGGTCCTTTGTATTCAGTTGCTGCGCTACGTTTTGCCAACTGTTCCGCGTTTTCGTTGCCCATGATCCCTGTATGACCAGGGACCCATATGAGGGCCACTTTGTTTCTTTCTGCAAGTTAATTAATTGCCTTTTTGCATTCCCAACCCAGTTCTGATGTTACGTCAGGTTTCCCTATTGCAGTTAGTATCGCTTGGCTGTCTGAATAGATCGTAATCTCTCTGCCAGCAGTGTTTTCTTCAATTAGTGTTTTAGAACAGCGAAGGACGGCCAAGAACTCCCTTTGAAAGACAGTAGCATGTCGGCCAAGTAGGATCCCTATCCCTTTCCCTCTCTTTCTGTTGTAAATTCCTGCTCCTGGCCCTCCCTCACCCCTTGAGCCATCTATATACCAGATTTCTCCTTGAAGGAGATGGTTACTATTTGATTTCCACAGATATCAGCTTTGGATGCAGACGCGGAAAGCTTTGGAAAAGTTAAAGCGTTTTGTTATTTTATATTGCCTCATCTGTAGAATCGGCAGTGCGCTGATATCACTCAGGAGCCTAGTGTGTCTAGTCCCTTGAGTCCATCTATTTGCTCTTGCCATGCGGCCCATCGCGTGTGCCGCTCTAGCGGTTATCGTAACATTTAAGGGTTTTTCACAGAGCATGATTCCTATCGCCGCTGTGGGTCTGGGTTTTAGGACAGCAGAGTAGAGCCATGCAAGTATTTGAGGCCCTAGACCCCACGTCAACCCAAAGGCTCTCCTGCACATCCAAAAAGTCATGACCAACTTCCTGCATTGGGTCTCCAGCTGCTTTTCCCAGTTCAGCTTGCTGTCTAGGATTACTCCCAGATATCTAACTAAATCTGAAACCGCAGCTCCCTATCGCAAAATATAGGATCCTCAACTTTTGGAACTTTATCATTTTTCGTGACAATGCACAGGCTGGTCTTTTCTGGATTTACCGAGAGCCCTGAGCTATCACACCAGAGCTCTACGATGCGGAGCGCTGACCTCAAAAGACCCTTCAGTGTTTTTAGATGAGCCCCCCTGACTAGGATAACAAAGTTATCCGCATATTCCTGAGTATAATACCCCTCTTTATTTAGCCTTCGAAGGAAGCCTGTTACCATAATGCACCACTGGAGGGGCGACAGGAATCCACCTCTGGGCATCTTCATGGAGCTATTCCCCTTACTAGGCTCTTACCCTATCTGGTTTCGAGTCTTCCTCGGCGTAGCATGCTTCCTATCCAGACTACAAGCTGGTCCGGCACGCCACATCTCAAAGCCTCTCGACAGATGACTTCTGGAGGAGTATTGCTGAAAGCACCCTCTATATCCAAGAAGGTGCCCTCAGCATACCCCTTTTGTTCCCACTGCGGCTCCAATTTTGCCACAACAGCATGAAGCCTGCCTAAAAAGCATGCTGCCAGTGTAACCCTCCCTCCCAGGTTTGGGTACGAAGGCCACTCTGACATCCTTCCATGCCAATGGCAGGTGGTCAAGGGCTATACTGTCCCTAAATAATTTCATCCGAGGAGGGACGACTAAATCCATGCCTCTTTGTAAAAGCGCTGGATAAATGTCATCCAGCACTGGTGTTTTAAAAGGACAGAAGGACCCTACGAGCCATTCCACCTTTTTGTAATCAGCGACCTTAGTGGCGAAATTCGAGTCGGCCCTCTCCACCTCTTGGCCCCAGCATTCCTCTGCTTGGTCGGTTCGGATTCGTTGAAAACCCGGAAAGTGAACTTCCATCAGGTGATTCAGCGTTGCTTCTTCGTCTTGGACAAACTCATCATTATCGCGCCTTACGAGCCCGAGGCGAGCTTACAGATTTTCCCCCAGAACCTTGTGGAGCCTAGCTTTTTCCGGAATGTTTTCCGATTCCTCGCAGAAGCCACTTCAATCTTTCTGCTTATACTTTCAGGTGTGTATTCCACCATTCTGCTGCCTTCCCAGACCTAAGTGTGCTTGTAGGGCAATTGTTCTCATATGATGCAGTCAGAGCCCTTCGCGAAAAGTCCGCGGCATGCTCTAACTCATCAATGCTACCATAGCTTGTGCGAAATTCCACAAGCCTCCCTTTGAGTTCCCCTTTATATGAGTTCCAAAGCGTATTTCTGAGGTTTCTGATCTTGGAAACCACCGGATTTCCTAGGATTAATCAAAACATGATATATTTGTGGTCCGAGAGAGACTCCTCATTAAAGACTCTCCAGCCCACTACCCTGCTCCTTAGTACAACCGACCATAGAGTCAAATCGAGAACCTCACTCCTGCTTTTAGTCTGGAATGTGAGAGTATCACCTCGATTCAGAATTTCCAGCTTTGTGCCGGCTATGTATTCAATTGAGTCTCTCCCTCAGTCATTGATGTTTGTGCTTCCCCACACCGTGAGGTGAGAGTTTAAATCACAGCCAAACAACAGAGAAATTTTGTTCTCTTGACAATGCCGAATTAGAGCCTCCACCTCTCTGGGAGGTGGGGGCGCCTCGGTATCGCCAGGTGAATAATCCGAGGCAATAAGCACCTCTAGCCTTTATCAGCTACTGCCCCTGAGTCTCAGCTCAATAACGGTGAGATCTCTAGAGCAGAGTTTTGGCATCGAGATCGCACCCATACCCTTAGTGGCTATACATGTCCTTGGCGCTTTTTCTCGTAGCCCCTTATATATGGAGCCACATCCTGACGAGCCACTAATCCTTTCCCTGTATAACCAGGGTTCTTGGATGAGGGCAATTCCTGTCTGCATCACTGACAAGTCCTGGTTAGAAACATTTAGGCGCCTTTGTTGTGGTTCACATTAATCTGCATCATGGAGATTCCCGTCTCAGCCAGTAAAATGCTAATTCAGGGCCCCTAGATTTGGTCATAAATCCAGAGCCACAAGGGCTCCAGAAGTTAGCACCGCTCGTGGTGGACTGACCCCTGAGGAGCCTTCCACCACTGGAAGTGGGTTAGAAGAGGGTCCCAAACAGGCCCCTCATTTTCTTTGTTCTTCGTGTTTCATTTAATTGTCTCACGAGAAGCTAGGGAAATAAGAAACACCCTCTGCAGAGCCCCGCTTGTAGGGAGTGGGTCGACATACTATGGGATTTGACCTAGTGTCCTAAAGTCCCTGTTAAGAAACTTCCTTTAAGACCCCGGCCTGTCCGCCTCTACTGAGGGTTTAATTGATTGCACTTAGCTATGGTTTTGCATCGAATATTTTTTTGTTGGGATTTCACTCATTTTTGTAAAAAATATATACAAAATATTATGAATTTTATACTCATAAAAATAATTGAACAAAACTGTCTGGCAATGTAGAATTGTACATATGAAATAAATAAACTTGTATGCACTCAGGCTTTTACTATGTTCGGTTAAGAATTGGGCCATAAATCATAGAAAATTGAAAATAAATCAAATGACAAATATTTAAGTAAATTGAATAATTTTTTTAAATTTATGTTTCTGTCGAAAAATTAGAATAGGAATTCTATTATTGTACATGGCCACAATTTTCTACCCCAAATTATGATGTGGGGATTTATTTAATAAATATTTCACCTTTAAAAATTAAAATCAACAACAAATTTGACTTTAAAAAAAAAGAGAAATAATTTTTGATCTGTTATCTAAAATAAAAACTTAGGTCTTTCCCTTTAAGAGCTTTGAGGTTAAAAAGCCGAATTTTAATTTTTTATTTATAAAAATAAGCGGGGAGTGGTTTTTGTAAATCTACCACCTGTTTCGTAGTTTTTAAACTCATTACCTAAGTATTAAAAAATGTAGTTTTGCAGAGCAAAAGTAAGATCTTCTTGACCTTTTGAACTTGTGGCATGACATAAGAACGTTGTTGAAAAAACCTCAAATTCATATCCCCCCAATTGTTTAGGTCTTACCTTTAATTTATGCCAAAGAAACTTTAAAAATTGTAATCGGATCTCGAGATCGCCAAGTATTTCTTAAATTTTAATTCCTAATTTCCAGTCGTGGTGAAAAAAAAATTTAATTGCTTGCATTTTGTTATTTTCGACGAGTCCCACTTTAATCAGTCCCACAACTACAATTTCAACAATCATTTACACGTTAAAAATAATGTTCATTCCCCGTTCCTTGTTGCAGAGTTCAGTTCAGAGTTCGAATGCTTACCTAATGGCAAACTTATTCCTCATGTTCCTCGATCTCGACCTTCTAATTCTCCTGACAGGCAGGATTCTCCTGTCAGGTCTGCGCCTGCCGAGACTGTTCTTCGTGCCAGGTCGAGGTCTCCTTCTGCCAGGAAAGCTTCATCCCTCCCTTCTACGTTACTTGGATTAAGAATTCAAAATATTCGGTTAATTCCCCTTATCAATCCGCGTCAGCTATTCGAAGTTCGCAGGTACATTTTTCCTCCTGATAAACCAATTCAATTGTTAGTACCACATCATTCCCGTGCGCCCATGCCAACCGATGAGCAAAATGTTTTAACAACATTGACTGATGACGTCTTTGCCGTATTGCAACGCAATAATACAGTTCTTCGTGGAATATATGATATCAATAATAGTAAAAAGCGGGTGAAAATAAACATGTATAGTGGAGCGGTTGTTGAATTGAACCGACAAGAAATGGACGAAACTCCCTTAGGCCACCATAAACGAATCTCAACTAATTTTAGAATAGTATCTCTAGACGGTATTCATTTACACCCTTAATTTATATTCTCTTGCAAATGGTCTTCATTATCCTATTTATAAATTATTTCGATTCGTCATAAGTTTACATTCAATAAAAACAGTTTATTTAGTAAATAGTAGCTGGAATTTTATTATTGTAAGAAAAATCATCATACCTGTGATTCGGGTCATAAATTTAACTATTCATAATTGATCAATTTTAAACACAATAACTTTGAATTGTATGCGTTTGGAGAAGTATTAACACAACAGGAACTTAAAAATTAGGTAATATTTAATAATCCGTCGATTCTTAAATAATGAAATTATATTTTTCTAATTCTTAAACTAGACATGCAGACTTTTATTTGATAATAATGACTATTATTATCTTGCGACGTTTTAGTAATGAACCGTTACTCTCATCAGGCATATTCAGGATGACAAGGAAAGCATTTTCGGTCGACTGGAGAAAGGTACAAGTCGATATGAAAAAAGTTATCATAACATTGTTTTGAGGTTAACAATTGTTTTGTAGTTTGCTAAGTGCATATGTAGTGCATCTGTTATGGTAAACGGTGTTGTAGATGTCATTTCTTTTGATAGGATCAGTAAAGTTATTATAATAAATATTTAAAAACCGTATCACTTAGTTGAATGTATTTTATTCGTAGGATAATAAGTTTTTCAACTTATGGTTCGAAAGGGTTTACCAAAAATCATAATTTTACACATAATTGCTAGTTTTTATATTACATAGACATATATTATATTTCCAGAGCCTAATTGTGTGAATGTGGAATTATATAGCATTATATATAGCAATGCATGCTATCAATGACAAATATAATTTTTATTGGCAAATGAAAAGTTTAATTTTTTTAAAGATATGAAATGAAATCACCATTCATGGGAAGTTTCTGTCAGATTTCGAGAGTGATAATTCCTCGTCTAAATTTAATTACTGAGATTATTATTATCTAAAAGGTTAAATTTGTTTCAAAAGCTGCTGCTCTTGCTAAGGAAGAGTTCGAAACTGTAGAGAACATAATCTTAGAATATATGCGTACCTATACATTAAAACTGTGATGACATTATACTTTATGAAATATTAATCTGAAAAATATTTATTCACAAAATCTTCTGAGTTTCTCAAGGTAAAATAATATTGAAGATACACATATCAGCAGTAATTAAATCAGTAAATTCGACAACATTTTTTTGTTTTAATTTATAAATTAATTAAAAGCATAGACTTTTTCGAGATTATGCTGTATAATTACATCCCCCCAAAAACATATAAGATCCAAAAACTGGGCCAAGTACACTTAATTGAAGTTGCAAAATTAAAGTCGACCAAGTTAAATGAGTCTTCAGTTATAGTGTTAATCAAATTATTTATTGATACTTTAATAAGTTTTTCCTGCAATTAGAAAATATGAACAATTTTTATACTATCGTCATATCCTTGGCAGTCATCCTCAATTATATTGGTAAGTATAATATATCTATGATTTTAAGTAAATATTTTTTTTGCTATACGCAAATCATAATTCGTGCAATTTAATGTGGCGTGTATCACAATTGCTCTTTTCTTCCATACTTTATTTATGTTTGCGGGAAATGAGTGAGAAGTTAATCTGAATTCCTTTCGGGAAAATCCAGAGTGTGCATGCGTGATAAAATCTACAGAAATCGGATATTTCCATACGCTTGTGGATATAATTCAATGTTCGGTGAAATGTATAGAAAATCAGTAGATTTAACGGAAATTCTGAATAATTGATACAAATATTTATATATATATATATTATATATTATATATATTATATCTTGATACAAATATTTTTACCGACTGTTTTGCAAATTTTACGGCTCCTTTTTCTGCATGTGGTACAATTCCTATTACAACAATTTTTTTAACACCTTCGTGTGAGGTTATACTTTTCCTTCATACATAGTAGATGCGTACTGCCCAAACTAAATATTTTTATTCCTTGAGCGCAACTGCAGTCACTAAGATGTTCAGTGAGTTGAACTAACCTGAGTAACTAGTATTTCTAAGTTCATAATTATTTTTGTGTTCATATTATAGAAAAGAGGTTAAAAGCTGAAGGCTCAAAAAATTAAAAATTGGGTAAGCATTACAGAAGAGGTTAAATAGCGTCAATATAGGGTCTTGAGTTTGACAACTGTACGTTCTATAGATTCAAAATAATTT
>CAKNWU010159997.1:0-14355 GCA_932072015.1 Andricus quercustozae | reverse complement strand
TTTATTCGTCGCGATTTGGTAGTCACAATGACTTCGCAGAACCAGGAAGGTAGGATATTCATCATTTTATGATATGAGTACAGGTTAGATTAAAAAATAAGCGTTACTTTGATTCAAACTTCCAGCAAAGCTTTTAGTTTAGAATTCTCACGTGCTATTCTTTTACTTGAATATTTTTTTCGGCACAGTTTTGACAAATACAAAAGATTGGGAAGTTGGACGCAAAGAACGCATGGAATATATGATAGGACTATTTAATTATATTTTAAGTATATGTTTCGAAATTGGAGGACAATAATTTAAACCTAGGATAAACCTGAGAAAACCAAACAAAGGCCTGACGAGTTTACCCTACATGGGACGTTTACAAGTGCGAGCGTGATGCGCTTTGTAGGGTCCTTGTCAGCTTTCCAGACCAGGACCACACTAGAACTAGGGCAAACTGGCGAGAACCCCACCAGGACCCCATCAAAATTTCTGCACGGGTTATTGTAACATGCTTATTTACAATGATATTTTCATATATTTTTGGACCGCGCTGAGACGGACACATTTTAATTTCAATCGTTGAAAAGTAACCGCCAACTATAACTAAATCTCAAGAAACAATACATTTTAGCCTGAAAAATAAGTCCGAAAATGGATAGTAATTATTTAGTGCTCTTTTAATTTCCCAAAGGAAAAATGTTAAAAAATATTTAACTATACAATTTAATACTTTTAATTTTCTAATTCTTGAAATATTCCTTTTATAACTTTCAGAATGTACGTAACAATATTATGAACTTCTGATTCGTTTTGGAATAAATTTCAATTTTAAACTTTATTCAAAAATTTAAATACTGAATACACTATAAAGACACAAATCCCTCTGAAAGTTCTTTTTATATAGTGAAAATTGATTAAAAAAATGTCTAGCGTAAAAATTTCAAACAATAAGTTTTTTCACTATCTTTTCTATTACTTTTTTTTATCAATAGAAATCAAATTTTTGTTTCGAAATTTTTTGATATTAAAAAAAAACTTTATCTCTAAATTTGAATCAGTGACCACCTCGTACTATTTCTTGTTAGCTTTGAGAACTTAAACTTCTTTTTATTGGGGTACAAATCAAGATGTTTTTTCGCATGATTAGTCTTTTATTCCTATTTGTTCATAATATTAAGTTAAATAAAAAATCAACTCAATTTTGATACACTATTAGTGATTAACTAAATGGTTACGTTGCCTTCAAAAATTAATACAAAATCCTAAAGTTAATTTTTCAAGCATTTTTACATCTTTGCATTAGAACTAGTTGCAAGTCTGACTAAAATCTACCCTTACTACTTGCACTACTCAGTTTCTCTCCTGAGCTCTCAACTCTTGTAAATATTGTTACATTATTAAAGTAATTATAGAATATTATTTTAATATATTACTTACTAAAGACTAAGATAATAATTTTCTGTTATAAATTTATACATAAGAATATATTTTATCTTACATATTTCTAGTCAAGACTGTGAGGCACTCGTTCAGAATTCAAGAAGAGTAGACGATATTATCTCGAGACAATTAAATTAGCTGCTATTGAAAATGAATTATTTCGAGATACAGTACAGGGAAGCCCGTTTTCCTGCATACAAACCAACGCACCCTCATATATAGGCACTCAGGCCTTTACATCGACCTGCTAATTAGATAGGCACCATGGTACTCGATTATTATTATGTGAGGCTCTATAATTAAATCTCGAATTATACCAACGTGCGTTCTCCACTCGCTGAAGCACATTTATTATAAATTCTCTCCATTGTTCTCCACTCATTGTATCACATTCTCCTGCTTTTCATTTAATTTATCCCCCTTTAGTATTTTACTCAATTCGAATATTATTTTCATTATATATTACATTAGCGCCTGCTCAAACTATAAAATTTCGAATTCTTAAAAAGGAGCAAGAGGATAGAGGGGATCGATAGGGGTGGGGTAACTGAACGGGAGTAGGAAGGTATACATGACCTAGAGGATTCGGCGGTTAATTTATGAGGGAGAGTAGGTGGGGGTAGAACGAGTAGTAATCAAAAAGTAGGAGAGGAGGAGTAACGATAGGGTGAATTTCATAGGGGCATAGTAGGCAAAGAAGAGAAAGGAGGGCTGTAAAAGGGATTTAAATATGGGGACCTATATGGATTGGGGTCATTAGCAGGGATGCACGGTTACGCGTAACTCGAACTTTTATACGTATAATACGAATTTTACGTATTATACGTAAAAAATGTAATAAACGTAAAAAATGGCGGAATTGAAGTGTGGGAGGCGGTGGCGGGTGAGGGAAAAGAGCATTATATAACCTGACTTATTCCGGAATGCATTAAGTGCGAGATTAAATGAATTATTTTTTATAAAATTTAAAAAATGAGTAAATCAAAAGATTGCACACGGGCCAAAAAATAAAATGTTTGCCATTTTCCCTCTTTAAAATAAAATTTAACTCCTCGCAAAAGGAATTTCTGGGTCTGCCACCTCTAAACATTTTTTAATAAATTAAGAAGCTATGAAGCAATAAGTCAGTCAGTGTCTTCGGTGTGTTAAAGAATGAGGTTATGTTTATTTTCTGTACGAGCGCAGTCACCATCTTAAAAACGTAAATTACATGCAAAAAACTAGGGTCGTAAATTACGCAGGTAATTTACATGTAAAAAACTACGTAAATTACCTAAGGTATATTACGTATGCAACCCTGGTCATAAGAGGGCTCTGATAAGTGGTTGGGAGGGGTTTTGAGGGGTAGTTAGGAATGTTGAGCAGAAAGAGGTTGAAAGGAGTGGGTGAATAATGGAGTTATGATATAGGGGTACAGGGTAACAGTGTAGGATGAACGGGTAGAGAGTAGTTGATACGTTTAGAGGAGGGAGGGGAGGGAGTTAAGCGTAAGTTGCAGGATGATGGTAAGGCAAGAAATGGAAGGGGGAGGGGGATTAGGTAAATGGGTAGAAGGATTGACGATTTAAATGAGAGGGGGTGATCAGGGCGAAAAAAGCAGTGAACTGATAGGGAAATAGGTGTAGGGCCTACATTAGGTGTGTTTTATAGCGGCATAGGTATTGAGGGGAGGCGGGTGTGTAGAGAAACAGGTTAATATTGTGGTTAGGGAATGAGAGGGAAGGGTGGGATAATGGTGAGTAAAGAGCATGTGTCGATTTCTATTGTTATTTTCTTAATATTATTCGAAACACAAATATATGTAATATAAATCATTGCTTATCTACAAAAAAAATAGTAGAGAAAAGTATAAATGCAACTGGAAGTGATTTACTAGATGACACGACGTGCGGAAAATTTATGTTGAGGGAGAAAAAAAAATAGTTTTTCAGTGTAAAGCGGGATAAAGAGCCATATTCTCGGAAGCTGGGTAATTGAACTGTCCACGGAGGAGATAAAAGTGCCTGCAACGGCTGGAAGATAAGGCTCGGCAACTGAGGTATTACGAAATTGCTCGCCATATTGCAATAGGTATCGCCGATGAGAAAATCCAGTGCAAAAACTTGAGGGCCGAAAGACAGGCCGCTGTCGGTAATGAAATCCACCATATGGCTTCCCTTTACTGCCTTCAGCACGCATTTACATTTTAATTCAAACTGCTTTCCACCATCTGATACGCCAGACATTATTTCAAAAAATAAACGAAAGTGTTCTCTCGTTTCAAATTTTACTTTTTCACATTTCTCGGCGTAGTTCCAGATTTTAATTTTAATCACCAAATTTTTATGAAATTAAAACGCTTAAATGTGTTTTCTGGCTAACAAAGTATCAACTGAGTATTAAATGCATTTCGTTGCAAAATTACTAATATATGTTAACCCTGGCATTTAGTATGAATATGCCAAATTTTTGAATATCGAAATAATTGGAGCTATCGTAATGTATAGTAATTAATAGCCTACTGAATTACGCAATCCCTTCGCATTAATCAAATTTCTCTAATGCGAAATACATTGAAGTGCATAATTTAGACTGAAAATTAATCAGTCATGAAAACTACTCTCAATCACCAACTAATTAGTAAATTATGCAACTGAGAATAAAAACCTTAATTTTTATCTTCCTTTTTTAAAGTTATTATATTTTGAAATATTTGTATATAATTTTCCTAATGATTCTAATTTTAAATCAGTTTTAACGAGTTCAAACTAGCCTGCTTCTGAGAATGGTTTTTGCTTTTATAAGTTCTCGGAATACATAAGTTTTTCCTCAATTGACTGGTGACCTGCAAACGAAGTAACAAAGATCTTAACTCTCTTCGAGTCCTCCCTCGGGAGTAAAGAAATCTTCTAGATTAGTGAAGTAAATTACCATTCTGAAATGTCGTTTATCCTTTTTTCCTAGCATTTATATAGAAGTTTGAGAACACTGAGGCTCGCACAAGCAAAGATTTAAAAGCTGATTGGCAGATTTTATTTATCGGCTAAGTGGGTAAATAAATAAGAGAAAAAGACTGTTATTTTCTCTAAGCGACTTGATATGATGTAATTTTTTCACATATTCTATTAGAGTCGGGGGAAGGAGTGTAAGTTTATGCGTTTATTTGTTGAAGTTTTTTCAGTAACTTTTGGTTAATTTCAGATCAGCTGAACTCAATCGATGAAAAACTCACACTTTATATGAAGCTAGCTTATCCAACACTTTTATAAAATTGTATCTTTCTGCTCATGATTAAGAAAAGAGTTTCGTCAAATAAATTAGCCTTTTATTCAAAAAGTATTTAACTAACGAACAATTTAAATATAAGTCATGTACTGTAATTAATTATTAACATATTGCAATATGAAACAATAATATTAATGCGCCAAATCACCCGAAGTGACGGATAACTTGCCCCAGGTGCATTACTTTAGAAAAACAAATATTAACATATTTTATGTTTTTTTAAATTAAAAAAGCTTTCTTTATTATTATAGCCAAGATATCCTGTTACCTAGGGCACACTATTCCACTGTTTACGATTGTATGTTTTTCTTTTAAATTCACTTTTTCTTTTAGGTGCGCCAACTTACCGTTCACTCCCCAAAATTACCATTGTTCATTCTACTGTCATTTATATCGCATTTCTATGGTAATTATATTTAAAATTAATTTTCTCCCTCAGATATTTGTATTGGACAAAACCGTAAAATGGGTAATAAATCATTTCTTGACTTAAGAAATGAAGGATCATTTTTTGAATTTATTACTGGTGTTGTACAAGTTATAAGTATAATTCACAGGTAAAACCAGCGTCACGTTAAGATCCCATTAACTGAGATTTTATCAGGCCACGTAGTTGAGCAGTGACCAGGAAATTTAAGAGCCAATCTACACCAGTGAATCAGGAGCTTCAAAATAAATTGCCTACCATCGCAGCATTTTATTATACGTATTTTGATGAAAAAGATTTTATCCAGTAGCAGAAACGAGAAGAAAAGGTATTTTTATAATTTAAGAATAATTGTACAAAAATTAAAAAAATTAAGGAAAGTATTAAATTTAAAAAAAGTTTTAATTTACAAAAAAAGTAGTTAAAGTATTTAAAATTAAAAAAGTACAAAAATTGCAGATCTTTTCAAATTTAATTTGCAGCTTCAAATTTGTTGACATCATTCTACAGAACTTTTGAATAAATACCACTTTTTCTTTGTTGAGTATCTGAAACCAGAATCTTTAAGTTTAGGATATAACTACTGAATTAAAATTTGTAATTTAAAGCTAAGAAAAAAATATAATATATTTTGAAAATTTCGAAGTCCTAAACATTAAAATTTGTTAAGGAGTTCTTAAAAATTATCAATTGATTGAAACTCAACTTCAAAATGATCATAAAATGCAAAACTCATTAGAGTAAATCACTCCTAAATAAAAATAACCTACTCGTTATAAAAAAAAATTTGTTAATAATGTATTAGGTGGTTCAGAGAAACATTAATTATTATTATCATAGGCAGGTCTTATTTATTTTTCTTACTAGCTTGTAAATACTCGTTCCTTTCAGCTGATCATATCTCACGATCAGTGAATGTGTAATTCAGAAGTGGATAATCAAGAAACGAGTTTCAGCTATCTGATTAAATTTTTAAAAATGATATTGAGTCTAACATTCGTTTAATAAAAGTAAATTCTAAAACGATTCTCACAATAATATCTGATGAATTTCAGTTCTATTTAAAAAATGCACACCCTGAATTTCTGATTTCAAGATACTTCCTCATCAAAATAATTATAATATGACTTTAGATTAACTCATAAAAAATACTTTCTAGATACATTTTTAGGATTTCAAAATTTGAACCTACTAAAGGAGACTTCAGCAATTTTGCTTGACTTCAGAATACTTCAGGGACTTAAGCTCGATTTTTGAAAAAAATTCAAAACAGAAGCACTACATTTTTGCAAATTAAAGTTTAGTGACCTCTCAGGGAACATTTAAGGAATAATTCTCACCCAATACCTTTTAATGTTGACACTATAATCATCCTTGTATTGTGCCCAGAAAATGCCCTCAAACATGAAAAATCACGGTTTTATGTAAAATTCAAGCTAAAGACGGTGTTAAAAAAATTTCAACATTAATTAGTTTTATTTGATAAGTGACAAGTTGCCAAGTATTTTTTAACTAATTTTCTATTTTTTAAACAATATTTTTTCCCAGTTACTCGTGAAAAGTTAGTATTTTCTGAAATGAATGACACAATTAACGAATGTTAAAAATAATCATTTTTTTTGTTTAGGATATTTGTAAATTATTCAAACATATTTTCATTTGTCTAAATAATTGTTTTCCCCTATAAATTGCGAGGTAAATTGTGAAAAGTTATTATTTTCTGGAATAATATCGAAATCGATCTGAAAAAAAACTAGCCATAACGTAACTGAAAAAAATTATTCAAGAAAATTATTTTGTTTGCAAAACTAGGGTATAGTGTCTGAGGTAAGAAATTATTGAACTATAAACGACATAGTGTAACAGATTCGAAAAAACTAGCATTTTCTCTATTCATATAAAAAGGAACAAGTGCATGATTATTACTTGTTTAAATAATTGCAAACTGTCTTCCACAAAAAATATTACTCTTTAACTTTCTTTGGTTGGTTCATTAATTCTAAACAAGAGTAACTTTTTCAGATTTATAGGGGAAAAAATTGTTTCAGCAAATAAAAATTGTTTAAATATTTTCAAACTGTGTTTCGGACAAAATATTACTCTCATTCATCAACTACGCTATTAATTCCAGTGAGTAATAAATATTCAAGATTTACGGTGTAAAAAATGGTTTGAAAAGTTCAAATTGTTTAAATAATTGCAGAATATCATTAAAAAATATATTACCATCAAAATTGGTTAATTGTGTCAGTAATTCCAGAAAATAGTAACTCTTTACGATTTATAAGGAAAAAATATTGTTTAAAAACTGAAAATTGTTTTAATAATTATCAAATCTGTTAAAAAAGATATATTATGCTTGAAATTCATCAACTTCATCATTTCTCCCGTAAAATAATAATTTTTCACGATTACCGGGAAAAAAATGGTTTGAAGAAATACTAATTGTTTATACAATTATTTTTAAGAACTCTTTAATAAATACACGCAGGTTTCACAAGACAAATGCTCTCTGAGTTTGTCTACGTTATCGATGAAGTAACCGACCATCGTAAGTAAGTTACCATCTTCGCGAAATTTGTAGGCCTCCATGCTCCGTATGTGATGTTGCAAGATTAAATTAATTTTAATATATTTATTACGTTTAAAGAGAAAATTTATTGTTTTAGAAGTTTAACAAAATAATTCACCTACTAAACGATAACTTTTTTATACTTCAAATCTTTGAAAATATGCTGTAAGTGCTTAATTTCTGTAAAATACTTTTTCATCCATTTCTGTCAAAACTGTATTCTTATAAATACTCTTCTGAAACGTATTTTAAAACAGAAATCGCATTACTCACTACTATTTCTCCACACACCAGACACCAAGGTATCAAAACGTTGCAAACAGTTGACAACGACATTATGTAACAAATGAAAAATACCCATTGTGCAACGTTTTGATACGACTTTCCAGCTCAATTTGATACGCCCAGAAAGCGAGGAAAACGTACTCGTGTTTCATAAAAAAAATTATTTTGTTTCAAAATCTTTTTAATTTATTAATAGAATCTACATTTTATTCTGAATGTTTTGGAAATCATATATTCAATTATCGCTTATATCCACGTGTTTTGAATTAGTTCCACAAACTTTAAAAAACTTATTTTTTCCATATGTGAGAAGAGCAGAAAAGTGATTCAGCAAAACAATTTAAGTGAGTCATTTTTAATTCGTGAGTGGTTGAAAGATACGGTGCAGATAGCTGTTTGATAGGTGGAAAGGAGTCTTGACGACAGGGACATTTCTCAGTCTCTGTATCTCCTGGGCGATCTGATTGCACTCGTCTAATGTCTCCTTGCGTAGAAACGACTGACCATTACTCATTATTCGATCGGCACTAGACTTTTGCACGTGCGAAGATAAAGTAAATCATTTCCAGGTCTAACTAGGTCCCTTCGGTTAATGACGCGTGTCAATAACTATCGACTGCTGAACCTCAGAGCAACAGCTGAGATAGGTCTGTTTCTCTGATCGATTCTGACTGACAATAATCGACGCCTGCTGGGGATAACGAAGGCGTAGCTGATTAGCAATTCCAATTCCAACCACGTCATTAATGCCCCAGTCCTATTTCGATCCCGAATCACTCGCTCAGATATTTCAACTAACGAGGCTCCACTAATTTTATTCATTTTTTGAGAAGTCAAATATTTATTATAGCGTGAACACAGAAACGTCTTTCTTTCTAAAATGGCTACCTTGATTTGTTACAGATTATTTAAAATGGCCCAACATAAAACTTCATATCATGAAAAGATCGACTTCGCTTGCCGTGCAATGATTTTCTGTTTTGTGACCCTGTATGTACGTTATAGAACCACAAAATGTTATATAGGATACAGTATATCTACATAATACTCACAATTTAAACAAAACCTCCAGCAAAACAGATTTTTGTTGATACAACGTGACATTTGCCAAGCTAAAGTTATCATAATTTGATTGTTATTTCTTAATTCTCCTTTTATGAATTGCTCTTACGCCAACTAATTAAACATTCCACATGATGAGTATTTAGTATAAAAAAAAAACTTTACAGATTCAGTTGAAATGCTTCTGGTTTTTTTACACGCCTTATTATGGAAAGTAAAAGAAATGAAAATGTTAATTTTGTTTTCTATTTTGAAAATACTTTGTCATAATATTTTCCAGATAGCAAAACAATTCATTTGGCTTGGAATAAAGTATTTCAAAAATAGCAAGAATAACCAAAATGTATAAATTTGTTAAGTTGAAGCTTTGAGATTCTTCTACAATTAATCATATGCAGGGTGTTTTTTTTAACTTGAGACATCAAAATATCTCAAGAAATACGCATCCTATGAAAAAATATCCGTAATAAAAACTTTTTATTTTCGAGGGGGAAAAGCGACTGTAAGCAAATTTACCCCACCTCACCCCCCAGGAGGCAGGGGGGGGTAACTTTGTAATTTTAAATGGGAACCCCAATTTTTTATCACAGATTCAGATTCTCCTTCATGAAATACGTAAGTCTTATTCGAAAAAAAATTTTCGATTCGCGAAAAAAAAATCCACTCCCCAATGTCTCAACCTCCCAATGTCATTAAATGATTTCTCTTTTATCGTTTTCATTTTACTTCTTACTTCGCTAGGCTGAAATTAACGCTGCGGAGGAAAAAAAATACTGGATTCGAAGAAATTAGTGTGGGAGAATCTTATGACGCAATTATGAAACACCTTGACAATGGACTCAACATATGCTTAAAATAAGAATATTAAGGTATATACAAAATTCTGTTTTGAATCTTTTTCAAACACAATATATACTCTCTTCCAACTCAGTTTTGTATATATTTTACGGGAGTGTCTACACTAGGGTGTCCAAAAAAAGCCCAATGCTTTTTTGTTTGGAACACGCAACCCCTAAACGTGTTCCATCTGGTGAAAAAATGCGTATTTTTGTTTTATCTAAATAAAGGTGAAACAGCGGTCCTAGGTCCTTAAACAATAAATAGCCTCAAAATGATAACTATAGTAAACTTCCGTATATTTGAAGGTCCTCAAAACGTACCCGACCAAATATTTTAAAGCTGGAAGGGGCCCCACCCTTACCGCGATTCGGCAGTTTATTTTTATCCACGACGCTCATTGTCTGCCCCGTTCTTGTATCGATGCGCCGCCGGTGACTACTTTTTCAAACGAAAAGCGCGGGTGATTTAAAATCAGTAAATAAATACTATCAATAATAATACAAATAAACACACCCGGCATTCCAAGATCTGTTGGCCCATGCAGTTTCTCAGCGCGTAGGGCAAGAGACGGTTGCGACTCTCGCCTCGGAAGGGCCGAGTGCGCGAATACTCTGTCGAGTACATATATTGGGCAATATTATGTATATCCGGCTTATTGCGCAGTTGAAAAAGTCGCGGTTTGTTAGTCTGCATGAGTGCATGCGTGTTTTTCAAGTGTTTTTCAAATGTTTTTGTTGGCGTACGACAATTTGCCAAATAAAAATCAATATTATAGAATCACAAAACGACGAAAATATTTCGCGGAATAGTGAGTTTTGTGGCATGACGTCGATAGGTGGAAATGTCAGCCGTCAGGGTGGTTAGTACATTGGTACTGCAACTGCATACGACATTTTGGATAAAATCTCCTAAACGTAAAGGTACGTTATAAAGGTCTCGATAGTTATATTTTTCAAGTGTTTTAAGTGTTTCGCGAAATACAATAAACTATACGAAATTTGAGGTGAGAGTACCAATGACGTGAAAAAATACTCAGTTTAAACCAACGAGAGCGCGGTTCGGGCCTCTTTTTTTTATTGTTCATTCACTGACGCGGAGGAGAGTGTACAAGGACCTTGGTGGGAGATGACGAAACTGCGCAATTTATAATAATTGCGTGTAGAGGGTTTAAAATATGTGAACTTTAAAAGAAGCGGTCTTTAAAATAAACGGAAGTTTTACTATATTAATATTAATGAATGTTAATTTCCGTTAAAGTATTAATTGTTTTGCGTGAAATAAAACTAATTGTATTAGACTAAAAAAAACGAATTAGAACAAAAATACTACCCGTAAGCGTGAAAAATACCCTTTATAGGGGTTGAAATATCAAATGTTTTATTTGGAAAATTTGACAGGCAGCTCTTTAAATACATAATTATGTACCTAAATGTCTTCATACGATACGGTAGTTTTTAACAAGTAGAATACTTATTTGTTTTACAAAAATTAACTTCAATAAATACTTTTAATCATTTTGGTGCGATTTAGGCCTCAGGACAGCCGTTTAAAGTTTTTTTTGTAATAAAACCAAAATACGCATTTATTTTTGCATCAAATAGAATAATTTTAGGGTAAAAAACCTATGCAATTACTGAAAAATTCTACTTATATAAAAAATGTGAGATTGAACGTACCGAAAAAAATGCGGCTATTTGTACAAAAATTACGTTACAAATAGCCTATTCTCCAGGTTCCCCTAGTTGTACAAAATATCGGCTATTTGCATAGAAATTTCGGTACATGTAGCCATGGTCTTTAGTTATTTATTTAATGTAAAACCTAAACAGTTTATAACACTCAATCTTATTGTGTTATATGAGAGACTATAATATCATGAAGAAGTATTTTAATTTTTAAATATAATTTTATTCATATTTAGTTCAATAATGGGGTTAATTTTAGTGTTCGGTGCTATATTCGGATAAAATTGTCTTATTTTCAAGAACCAAAATTGAAAACTTAATGCTTCGGATTATGAGGAATAGATATAAGGAATTTCTTCGAGTTTCATGAACTACAAAATAAATTAGTGTTAGTAAAATCCACCGAAATACATTTTCCCATGTTTTTGGTGCGGGGTTGTTTTTACACTTCTAACCTCTTCAAGAAAACCTCCAATCCTTTTTCGTTTCAGCCAACTTCATTATTTTACACTTTAGTATCACGAAATGTTTTGCAAAATGCGCTCAAAATTGCGGCTGCAGTATCGAAAAGACTAAAAATTTTTAAAGTACATCTGTGATTGTATTGACATCAATATAAATTTGAAAAATTAAATTATTGAGAACGATTAAATTGACCTTCCAATTTTTAAATGTTGAAAAATGTTTGTCCTGAAGTGTTTCTGAAAAGAAAAATTCTTTATCTGGAAAAATCTACGAAATTAGTATAGTCTATCACTCTTTTCAGATACCTTTTACCTTTTCTACATTTGTTATAACCTAAGAAAAGGAAGTGGAAATCGAAAAAATATTATGTCCTTATTTATTATTATAATAAAACAATTAATTAAATAAACTTTCCATAAAATTTCTCTTTTTACTTTTTACATTCTAGGTCGCTTTGCAAATTGAATCTAAAATTTGCGGCATTTTCCTTCCAATGCTGATTATTTTTCATTCGCAAGAGTACCTACAATATTAAAATTACAACAATTCTGTTCTTTTTTTCAATCCCAGCAGAAAATGTGGAAAATATACTCGCAGTTAATTCGGTTCAAAACACGAACGATCGCCAACATTAGTTTCAGTTTGTTCCAGGTGTGTGTGATGGGTAACAAATGTAGGTTCATACCTCTGGATATTAAAATTTTCTTATTTTCATTATTTGAAATGTAACATCTATTTTGTTACCACTTCTTAAATATATTTTCTATAATATATCATAGTTTCAAATTTCTTAAAATAAATACAAATCTTAATTCATACTTTATAAAATATTAAACTTGAATTTCAGATTAAGTGTTGATAATTAAAAACAACTAAACTCTGGAATATATTTATATGACTCATCTTACTGCATTCAATAATGCAATTTCCAGAAACACTTAAAATACGGTAAATTATAAGTAATTAAGCCCATGGAAGGTTCTCGTGGATCTGTTGATGACAAGAGATCGGAATTTCAGTGACATACCATATTACGAATGTCCAAAACGCATAGCTCGATAATCGTTGAAATCCTCTTTAGATTCATGAATTTGAAAAAGAATGTTGACGTCCCAGTGGCGTAGGAATCGGCACGTTCAAAATAATTCAAATAATTCTGGCTTATTGCATCCTATTGGTAGTTGTACGTGTAAATCGGGAATTTGAATGGAGGCCTTTGTATGCAAAGTATCCCGAATTCGCCGCTTCGCGGTTATGCAAATTCATCCTTCACATACCCTCACTCCACCCCAACCAGATTTATGTTTTCGATATTGCGTGCCTTGAATTACTGATTTGGTTTTTACACCAAAAAAAGTAAATTAAAAATATTTTCAATTTACTTTTAATTTCGGGATTGAAAGAGCCGAGTACCGGAAGAACGAACACCATAAAACAGAAAACTCCATCAATGTTGAAATCAATTTTAATTACAGCTTTTAGTAAATACCTATAAAGTAGGGCGGAGTGAAAATGCTGAAATTAATCGAATCATTTGAGCTGAGCCAAAAATAAAGTTGTTTGTGAATTTGAAATTTGGTCTATCTGAGGTAGAAACCAGCATTTAATTGTTTACCATAATTGGAATAATTTTGAATGGAAATTTGATCTATTTTAATTAGAAATTGATTGTTCTACTAAATAATGCATGTGTCTCGAAATTAACATTTCCATAGTTTCATGGATGAGGGAAGCATTTTAATAATGTTTCTAATAACTAATTGAAATACTAATTACTCCATTTGTGGTGTCAATATTTACAGACACAAATGAGAAATTTGCAGCAGATGCAAGGTTTCACTTCAGCGCACTTGAGAACTTAGAAAGATTATATTTCTTCTTCCAGATTCAAAGTTTTAAAGTCGTTTTCAAAAATAAAAGAAGAAAATTAAGAGCGGAGGGACAAAGTAGTAACAATTTATATAAAAGTAAGTTAATTAAAAATCCCTAATTTAAATGCTTAATATTTGATAAATTAAATATCAAACATATTAGAAATTTCTATAATTTTACATGAGTTCTGATTATTTTAAATTCTTTGAATTCGCATTTTCTTATTGTTATATTGAAGTATTAAAAATCTTTGTTGTTTAACGTATAATATTCCTGAATTGTAAAAACTTTATTTATAAAATTTATAAATTTTACATGGTTGAATTTTAAATTATTCAACTCTGTAATCAAGCTTTTCAAAATTGCAATTTTTTCATTTTCAAATCTTATAAATCATAGAATTAAAATTTTAATTCAGTTGACTTGAAATTGTACATTTATGACTACTTCAGGGT
>CAKNWU010159939.1:0-17124 GCA_932072015.1 Andricus quercustozae | reverse complement strand
TGAGTCTCGAGCTTGAGCTTAATATTAATAAATTCAGGTCACTCGTTTGAAATCGCATACTCGTGGAAAATTACCAATTTAGCGGGGAGCTCTCTCGAATATTTCACATTGATACAGTCATCTCTTTAATTATGCTCACGGTTAGTCACATAAAAGGATTTGTTAGTCGCCATGAATTTAATATTTAATCCTGAGTGCCATTTTATCTTCTAATTAAGTCTCTTAATTCAGAAATTTACTTTCTATTACATTGTTGAATTATATTAAATTAGCAATATTATACGGGGAAGCATTGCATTGCCAGTTAATAATTTAAATATATAAAACAAGATTACTATAATTATAATTTTAAACTGTACAATTTAATCACTTCGGAAGTAATAATTTGAGGGGCATGGTTTTTTTCATGCATCATTTTTTCAGATTAATGTGCAAAATGTTTTGGAAAATTGGAAAGCTACCTCAAAAATATTAAGTTTTTATTCATTTTTCATTTTTTTTGGATATGCTGGGAATGTTTTTAAACTCTTCCAAATCGTTTTTAATTCCTTTAATTTCCTTGAAATTTTCTGAATTCCTCCGAATTCTCAGTTATATCTGAATTCGTGGAATTTCTCGAATTATGAATTCCAAGGAGTTCCAAATAATGCGAAGAATTCAGAGGAATTCAGAAGAATTGAAGGAATTCAAGAAATTCTATAAATTCAGGGAATTCAGAGAATTTCAGAGTATTTAGGGAAATTACGGAATTTAGAGAATTTAGAATATTTAAGGAATTCAGAAGAATTAAAGGAATCCAGAGGATCTAGAGAATTCAAGGAATTTAAGGAATTCAGAATATTTGAGATCAATTTTAAACTCTCTAAATTTGAAAATGGTCCATTTCTAACTTGTAAAATTGATTGATTTTCAGTTTTAAATGCTTAGTAGTGAAATTATTCAAATTGGTAAGCTTAAGAATAAAAAGTTTGATTTTTTTTCTTCAAGTCTTTGAAAGTGTACAATTTCAAGTATTCATCATTTACAGGTTGTTTAATATGGAAGACTTTGAATTGGGATTTATTCAATTATTTAAAGTTTTTAATTTGAAATTGTTTAATTTCAAACCTTCATTCAAGCAATAATTATAGACATTTTAGGTTAAGATTAATTATTTAACTGCTCATTAGTTTTAATTATTTTTTCAAATATAAAATATGTATAATTATTTGCAAGTGATGCAATTTTGAAAGATTTAAAAATTAAACGAAACAATTTTCAATGTTTTGATAAATGCTTTCAATTCAAGATTGTTTAATTTTAAACGATTCCAGTTTGAAATAATTTAATCTTGTAAGGTTCAAGCTGAAAACTGATCACAAGCTTTAAATTTTGCAAATTTTCAGTTTTTAAAGATTTAAAAAGGGAAAAGTCATAAAACCTTTACAATATTGGAAATAATTGTGACTTTTTTATATAATAAATTAAGAAGGCGACTCCACTCGTGCTTGAAATTAAAAAATTGTAGCTAATGGATTTGAGGAATTTAATCATTTTCCCTGAAACTAATATGTATCAGAAGTCAAAAAGGTTAAAGGCTTCTTCTTTATTGCAAGTATATTGAGGAATAAAAAAATTAGAATCTTATTAACTGAAGAAGGAAATTAAAGAAACATAGTAAGTAAAACGTCAAACATATTTATTTCGAAAATATTAATTTCATTGCTTTTGTACAATTGCGAGGATTTAAAATTATTCCCAAAGAATTTCATATATTATAAATTGAACATTATTTCCTTTTACACTTATGTGTTTCTGTACTTCGAATAATAAAACCAATCAATTTAAAAAAAACTGGAATAAAAAAACAAAAGCATATCTGCGAACCAATTTCATACTGTGAACTCGGCTGTGAACGACTGAAGATTATTTATTTTTAATTTTGTACGTTTTAATTTACAAAAGATAAAATATTCAGACATCAAATGTGAATCTTTAATAATTATATTTTAAATTACAACAAAATGAAAGGTTTATACATATACACAATTCGAAATAGTTTAATTTTAAGCATATTATGAAATATAAATTATTAGCGGAAAAAAGATGATCTACGCAGTAAATTTATACCCTTTTAATAATAATTTTATGTGTGAAATGACTTTTGAGTCAATATAAAGAATTAATTGAATATAAAAATGTATAATTATTTAAAAATTAAAAACACCTACGCATTTTTACAAATTACTTCTAAAATTTAAATTCTTAGCAAACCAACTTCATGCTGCGAACAGAAAATATTAGCTATTGACACTTGTAAAGTATTATTTTATTAATTTATTTCAAATACTTAAAACAATTTAATTCCGATATGCAATAATAAATTTGATTATTAATTAAGGTAGAGGGAGTATGATTAACCAGTGTGGTTTCAATATTTTAAAAAATTATAAAATGTACGGTAAATTAAATAATGAAATGGAGGAATATTGAGTTTGATTCTTTTTATTATACCATTAAGCCAAATCCCTTTCGGGGTAAGCGTAACTCGCCCGGTTCCAGCCTCGTTATCATACATACATTTTAGTCGTTACTGATTCAGTTCGTGAACTCGTTAAAATTCATATCAATTATGGATGTGGAGTTCACAAATTAATTATCGGAAATACCTTCTGGGCAAATACACATCACTCTTAAATCAATATTATTTGAATTGACGGCTACTTTTCCGGAAAATTGGAATTTTTCGGGGTGGCCGCGAAGTTTTATTTTTTAAATTCCCTGACTTTTCCCTTATTTTTCCCTGATCAATTTCTTATTTTTTACTCGCCATTAATATTCAAAGACCAGCGTTCTAATAGTTTAACATTGTTAACGGAATAAAACAATCCCAGCTTAAAATTAGAAAATTTTTAATTTATTTATAAATCCAAACCAAGAAAGATTACTTTTCTACCATAAAATATGAATTTTCTTTCCAAAAGGACTTCCAAAATGATTTATAATTTTTGATATTTGTTGATATATCAACAAAAAACATATTTTCGAAAAATTAATTAAATTTTTAACATAATAGTTCATTTTTGAACGTGCAAAGATGAATTGTCAATAAAAAATGTAATAGGTGATATTTCAACCAAAAAAGATGAAATTTTTACCAAAAGTGATGAATTTTAAAACAAAAGAGACGAATTTTCAACTAAGCAGGAAGGCTACCCAAGTATCCATTTCCGATTTGATTCGTTCTGAAGTATGTTTTACAGCTATAAAGAATAAGGTGAAATTAATCATCTAAAAGGCAGTGTAAACTAGGTTTAGACTGAAATTATGTTATTAGATTGCAGTAAAATATTGATTTTTTAACAATCATCCCCTTAAACGGGGGTTGAAAACCCCCTGTGGCTAGCATATACAACAATTCTTGATTTTCACTTAAGTTTTTTATTTTGGTATGATTAATGAAGTGTATACAAAATACAAGACTTTATATCCTTTTACATTCCGTTTCATATTCAAGAGGGTAAACTACCCTTAATGTGATTTTTTATTTTCTTGAACAACTGTAACAGTTGCAGTTTAATGGTAGTAGTGAAAAATTATCTTCAGGGAAGGTAACATTGTGGAAATAGAAAACATCGCAGTCTACCACCATGAGGCACCCTCATTCTGATTCGAAAGGTTTAACCACCCTCAAAGAACATTCATGAAGCATTAAAAGTCTTGCAAATTAATTATTGTGGTATACAACATTTTACAGAATTTTTTTTTATTTATTTCCTATAATATTTTGTAGAAAATAAAATTGTTTTAAGATACTTACATATATTCTACGAGATATTATTCTTCATATTTCTTACATGTTCCATTTTAAACACTTAGGGCCAATTCCACCAACCTCGGTTAAATCATTGGTTAACTGACGGCCAGTCAAAATGAACGCTTTACGCCATATTTAACCGTCGATTATCGGTTTAACCGAGGATCAACTTTTTAACCGAGTTTGGTGAAACCGGCCCTTACTATTTCATGGAAATTAACGTTAATTAATTTGCTTTTTCTTTTTGGTACTGTTTGAAGTCCCAAAAAATTAGGCATTTTTTCACCAAACATTATAGGAAATAAATAAAATAAATTTCTGTACAATTTTGTATACCACAATAATTAATTTGCAACACTTAAAATGCTTTATGAATGTGAAACGTGCTTTGAGGGTGGTTTAACCCCTTCAAACCAGAATGGGAATACCTCATGCCGGTAGACTGCGATTTTTTCTATTTCCACAATGTTTTCTGTCCTGGAGATAATTTTTCACTACGAACATTAAACTGCAACTGTTACCATTTTTCAAGAAAATTACAATTTAACTTAAAGATAGTTTACCCTCTGGAATTTTAAACGGAGTTTAAAAGAATATAACGTCTTGTATTTTTTATACCACCTCATTGATCATTCAAAAATAAAATTTAACTTGGGTGAAAATCAGGAATTTTAGTGCATGTTAGCCACGGGAGGTAGTTAAACCCCGTTTAAGGGGATGGTGGTTAAAAATCAATATTTTACTGCAATCTCATAACATAATTTCAGTCTAAACAAAGTTTACACTGCCTATTAAATGATTAATTTCACTTAAAAATATATTTCTCAAGTAATTATTCGAAAACTTTGAAGGGTGACTTTACCCCCTAAATATGAATTTGGGCATGTATACAAAAATACGTATACCTTATTTTTTAGTTCTCTAAAATATACTTCAGAACGAATCAAATCGGAGGCGGACACTTGGGTAGCCTTTCTTCAAGAAGATAATTTTCTTCCAAAAAAGACAATCTCAACATAATACAAGAATTTAAAAAAAAAATAGTTGAAATTTCAACAAACAAAGATGAATTTTTAACCAAAATGATGAATATTCAACTGGAGTAGTTAAATTTTCAGTTGAAAAAAGTTAATTTTCAAACAAAGAAAAATCATTTTTAGATAAAAAAGACGGACATTTAAAAAAAATAGATGAATTTTTTATACCAAAATATGAAATTTCCATAAAAACCTAATTATTTACCATAACAGTTGAATTTTCAACCAAAAATAATGAATTTTTAACAAAATTGTTGATTTCTTAACCAAATAATAAATTTTTTAACTATAAATATAATCGTAAGCAGCAAAAGAAGCTACAGTAAAAGCTATAGAAATAAAGGCAAATAAATTACTGACCATAAAATTATATCAGGACAGCCGCAAAACTTCATTTTCGAAATTTGCTCATTTTTTTCTGACCAATTTTTTCATTTTCCCTCACTATTAATAATCAAATACCAGAATCTTAACTTTGTAACATAAAATGTTAAAATGTTACATTTATCATCTTTTGCAGTTATTTAAAGTGCCTCTTATAAAAATTCCCTGACTTTTGCAAATATTTTTTTCAAAATCCCTGACTTCTCCCTACATTCCCGGACCAATAAAATTCCTTGACTTTTCCTTGATTTCCAGGTTTTCCATACTTTACGTTCTCCCTGGTTTTTTCGACAGTTAAGCCGTCAGATTAATATTATATTCATGTGTGGTTATTTTTACTTCAGTAGATTACCATAAGCGATACAGAATTTCATAAAACAATTTCCTTTGAATTAGAAGGAATTTGTTTTATCATCGGAGTTGATAACGATCGATCATATGTAGATAACTTTCACGAACTGTGAAACTGGAAATCACCAATATCGATCTAAGGTAACTCCTTAAATAACAGAAATTTTTAACGGTATTTCAGACTAGATGGAGTTTAAAAATTTATAAATTAAAAATTTTTAATTTCTGGAAAAAAATCTTTTTCTTTCGCTCCGTCGGGAATCGAACCTCGCGTCTTCCGATTGCCGGTCGGGTGCTGTAACCACTAAACTACTAGAGAGATCGAAGGCAGATACCGGAGCGAAGAAGAAAGATCTTTTTCAGAAACTAAACATTTTTAATTTCCTTTGAATTTTGCAGTGCACTTGCATCTATTAAAGTCATAATATTTAAATATAAGTGCAATTTTAGGATATAAAATGGCTCTACTAGAACGTTTTCTATAAAACAGTTTGCCATGTAAATCAAAATGGATAAAAACTTTTTTCTTGGCACAATGAAACTTAGATTTTCGTAAACTTGATTTGTGCGTTCCGAGAATTGATGCACCGGCCGTTTCGTCATGAGGGGAGCGCGAGAGGAGCTGCTCAGTCAAGCGTGACGAACGGCTCTTCCATCCGGCATCTTCCATGCGGCCCTGCCTGTTTACGTACGGACGTTCTGGATTTGCGATGAAGGCCATAACCGAAACCGTACACAATTCCAAGTTCCAGTTTACTTTAAATTTCATCGCGCGAAACGTTTCCACTTATCACCAAATTATTCCACTTATCACCAGTGATAATTCGACGTGTCTAAATGACAAGGTTCCACCTTGAAAAAAATAAATGAAAAGATGCTGCAGATTTGAGGGCGCTGATGTTCCCAATACAATTTATATGGGATTTTGAAGCTTCGAGAGTTCGACACGCCAGATAGCTCCTTTTCATTTTGTCTTAAGGAGTTAGCACCTTTCATTTGGTCTCTCCGAGATGGAATCTTGTTATTTGGACACGTCGATCTTTAAAAATAAGTGCACTCTTAAAAATAAAATGGCTCTTCTAGAACTCTTTCATAAAACCGTTTACCATGTCAATGGAAATGGATCGTTTTCAGATAAAAACTTTTTTCTCGGTATTTTAAATTTCTTAGCTTGAAACGTTTCCACTTAACGCCAAGGAGGATGGATTTTACATGGACATCGTCTATACAGAGGCCTGCATAAAACAGCATCCGTATATCGGACGTGTGGTAAGCATCTACATTTGAATTTCAGATCCATGGAGATTCTACCGCAAGCGGATATCCGTAAATCCACAACGGTCTTGATGTTTCGAGAAAAGCTCACACGGCCGAATCTAGATCGCACTAGGAGTATATGATGTAGTGGAAAATAGATTACGAAAGTGACCAGTATAGGGTCAGTCAAAACTATACAGCTCAAGGAAACTGACTCTTAGTTCATACATAAAACTGAATAACATTGCTTTCCACATGATCCAAAATCTTCTGAATTGTTATAAGAATTAATAATACATTTTAACATCAACAAATCAAGTTTTCTCTCTTTTAAATATAAGAAAGTATAAGGGTTCTGATGATTCTGATAATTCTAAGAAAATAGAAAAATAATTCACAAATTTTGTTCTTCAACAATAATCTTGTTGCTTTCTTGTAGGGTGGCCACAAAACATAATTTTAAAAAGTCCCGGATTTTTCCCTGACCAATTTTTTATTTTCCCTGACCGATAATAATATTTAAAGATCAGAATTTTAATCTTGTAGAATTTTCAAACTTCACCTCTCAAAATGCACTTAAAACAGAGAAAATAGGGTGATTTTTCACAGAAGAAGGGAAATAATAGGGGAATAAAATTTTTTGAATAAAATTAATGTAGGTACTAGAACGTGTTAAATTTTTACGATTTCAAGTAGAAATATATTGCATTTTCAACCAAATAGTTTCATTTTCAAGCCCAAAATATCACTTTTCATAAGATAGTTCAATTTTCAACTTATAAAAAATACAGTTAAATTTTCCGATAAAAAAATTTATTTTCGAATAAAAAAAAATGTTAACAAAATAGTTAAATTTTCAACCAAAGAGATGCATTTTTAATTGAAATGACGTGTCTTCAACAAAAGAAGGAATTTTCCTTAAAAAATAATTAGCTTTTACCCGAAAATAATTGGATTTGCTTATTGAGCTCTATTAATTCAGTGTGAAGTCTGAATATAGAATCTTTTATAAATGGAATAAAACAATTTTAAATTGATAAATTTTTAGTTGATGAATGTTTAATTTGTAAATTGGTATATTTTTAATTTATTATTCTCGACAGTTAATTAAAGTTCTTTTTAGAGAAATTGCCTGACTTTTGCAATTTTTGTTTTCAAAATTCCTAACTTTTCCATGACTTTCCCTGACCAAAAAAATTTCCTGACTTTTCCCGGTTTTACAGGTTTTCCTTGAACTGCGGCCAGCTGCAGTCATCCGGCTTTCTTTTCAAAGTAACGGTTACATCGACAAGAAATAATTAATATTCGTGGTAGCGAATCGCCGCCAAGTACTTACAGAAAACTAGAAAAAGATTCTAAATTCCCATACGAGAAAAAAATCTGCCAATTTATGAGATTACTTAACCAAACATGGTGGATATATAGAACACACCAAACTAGACAAATTCTGCAAGTTTGAAAAATATTACTCGGAAATTGTATAAATGCGTTAATATCGAATTTGCAACAAAAAAGAACGCTCAACAAAAAGTCGTCTGCAGGCTATAATTTTATTTCAATGATTATAAAGCTTTAACAATCGCGTCTCGTTTTACGATTCTGCATATTAATCAGGACGAAAGAAATTTCCATATCCATCCGTTGAGAACAGAAGATTTAAAAACGTTTTTATTGAAATGCAGAGCATGGTACAGCTTACACGCTTTTACCAAATTAACTAAAACATTTTTCTAGAGTGACGTCATCATATATTCTAGAAATAGCTTATAATAATTTTTAAATACACTATTTTATGATAAAAGTTGTCAGTTTTTTTGTCATTTTTTGACGGCTTCTAACATGCAGATGCACCTGCAGCCAAAACCAATCCATCAATTTCGATGAGAATTTCCATAAATATTGTAAATAAAGTTGACATGTGCCGCTTTTTAAGAGAAAGTGATAGATCAATATACCATGAAGATAGATTTGAATTTATATAAAAATATACTATTTTTAACATGCAGACGCACCGACACCAATTGATCAATTTCGATGAATCCTTGCATAAATATATACACTTATTCTGATAAGTTTGAATGATGGTAATGGAAAATTGGAGAAATCGACAGAAAAAATCGACGGTAGATTACAACTTCATTGCAATGTTATCCAAAAATTTATTACTGTATGTGCATTTGTTATTATTGCTAAAAAAATTAATGAAAACCCACCAAAAACACTACGTGTGAAAAAATTCGCAAAGTACATAAGTCTTAATTTTTTATTAATTTATGTTGATGGTAATCCAAGTTGTGAAATCAACGAATAGTAGAAAATTTATAAATATATGTATTTTTTTATCAAAATAATTCATTCGGTGAATTACTTTCAATTAGAATTCAATTCTGGGACATAGAAATGTTGAATATTTAAATTTAAATGCTTGAAAATTTAATTCAATTTATTTTGTTCCTACTTAAAATTTAACTATGTTCAGCTTTTTCAGTATTTCATAAATTAGATATATTTAAATTTCAAAAATAAAATTAACATGAAAACATTATTTTGCAGTACGATAAATAACACGACATTTAAAAATTCAAAAGCAATGAAATTTGGTTACATCAAATTTTAATTTTGCATGCATGAATTAAAATTAAAATAGAATTATAAAATTCTAAGACAAAAATCCATATAATCGCGAAGGGTTCAAAAAAATTTCAATATTTATTTTTCACATTTTTCAATTTGAAATAGGCTCAGCGTCAAATTTTCCATTGAATTAATTATTCACAACATATGTTCAATTTAATTGCTTCAAACATTTTGAAGATATTCTTTTGAGTTATTGTCAAAACTAAGGAATTTAATTTGCATAAGCAATTTAAAATATTTCACGGTGCACATTAGGGTGGTTCTTATTTATAATTGGTCGAATTTTTTTTTGAATTTCTCTGCTCTCACACTCCAGGTTTGTTCCAATGCCCAAAATAAATTTCCTTCAAATTTGAGCGAAATCAGTTAATATTAGGAGTCGCTCGAAGACCATGAAGCTTTCCATTAATTTAACATGGGAAAAAGTCAGATTTTTTAAAATCTAATATTTAAACGCGATAATATGTTACGAATAATTTCGTATTTCAGTATATTGTTCAGGAATCGTCAGAGAATAAGAATCAATAAAAAATTTTGAGGGTGAATGACTTTAAGCAGACTTTAAATCGGTAACGTAAGATTACCCTGTAATTTTTAATTTTTTAAACAATTTTAATTTGTTTAAACATTTATTGTAATCGGATAAGTCGCGAAATGAACGTATTTGCTAGACGTTATGAGTACTTTAATCAATGATAACAATCAAAGAATTTGTTAGTTTAATTTTACAATTATTTAAATAATACGTGTTTGTTCAACTATATAGCTTACCTAAAAAAAGCAGGAAAAACATTTTATCTCACCCAATTTTCGACTGATTTTAATACTTTAAAGTACGAATTTCTTTTCTAAGGATACTTGTAAATGTTTAAACGAATTTAAATTATTTAAACAATTTTATTTTTTAATATAATATAATATAAATATAATTGTAGAATTATTTAAACAAATTATGGCATTTTTGTAATTGATTAATGAACTTATAACGTCTAGAAAATACGTTCATTTTGCGACTTACAGGAAAAAATAAATGTGTAAACAAATTAAAATTGTTTAAGCAATTGCAAATTAGTGAAAAGATGACTGAGTATTCTTAGATGATCTATTGATGATTATTTATGAAAAAAAACTTTTCAAACGCGTTAATAAACCAAAATATTACGTAAAATTCAAATTTGTTACTTATGGGGTTTTCTTTGGTAACCCACAGACCCTGAACAATATACTGAAGTATGGAATTATTTGTAAAATATTATCGCGCTTGAATATTAGATTTACAAAAATCTGACTTTCCCATGTTAAATCAATAGAAAACTTCATGGTCAAACAAATTTTGCTCAAATTTGAATAATTTTTTTTCCATTCGAACAAAACTGGGGGGTGAGAACGAAGAAATTCGATAAGTGAAAAGTAAGGGCCACCCTAGTGCACATATTTTGCGTTTGCAACTGAAAAGGGTGAAATTGAGGAACAATTTTTAAAATAGGATATTTTAATGACCCAGATAAAACAGGGGTGGGGAAAATCTCCCTACCGTATATAATGCAATCTACAGTGGATTGCAATTAATTAAACATACCAATGTAAGTAAAATAATTAATTAAATTTATAGTTACTATATTATTCGTGTTAATAAATTAAATTAAAAATGAATTATTTTACGTATATTTGTGCTTTTAATTAATTATCATTATTATCCACTGTAGACTGCATCATACACTATGTAGGGTGGTTTCACCCAATGGTAATTATGGTAATAGGGGTAATTGTAACAGATTAAACATGAATATTTAAAGGTAATACTTTAATTTAAACAAATTATGAAATGGAAGATAAATTATTTTAGTTACTTACGTTCAGTGAAGAAGTAGAGACAAGTATTTTTATTTTTATGAAGAATACCGTCTTCAGTCGTATAGTCAAAGGCGGATTATTATTTAAAGATAGGAAAGGAAGGTAAGTGCACGTGTAAGAAAAATAAAAGAAATGGCTGAAAAATGTTCTTTTGAGTTATATAATTCTTGAATCATCTTACTGGATTATATTAATGTAAAGATAAAATAACCCAAATTTGTATGAAATTGATATTTAAAGTAGCTTTTAAGTACAAAATAATTCATTAATTATTATCATACCAAACTATTTAATATCTAAAAATTATTGTTTGAAGGTGGTTGATGATTTTAATTCTGAAATTTATAGAGAATTTCGTCAGAATTAAAAAGAAGGTCAAACAAAGACAACTATTAGGTACACTTTTGAAGACGGAGAACGTAAAGCTTCACATTTTACAAACGATTAATTTTTGAGAAGGGAAATTGCAACATAGAGCCTTAAAGCTCCTTGAGATTACGAATTTTCACCCTCTATATTGAAGTCAGAGTTTTCCCATTTGTTTTAACCTTTGTGAATATAAATGTTTGCTATTTGTGCTTTTCTTTAGAGTAGTCTTTCATAATACAGGTCAAGAATTGTATAACACACGAAATGAAGGGTATAAGAAGAAAGAAGAGAAAAAGATAGATAAGAAAGTCGTAAGTCAAAATAAGAGACGCAGTGCGAATAGGAACTCGTACCTTATGCCCACTGTGCAGAGTGTCTCTGTAAAGTAAAACAGAAAAGAGAAGAATTATAAAAATGCACACAGTAGGTAAATATAAAAGTGATAGGCATACAATCAAAATCAATTATTTATATCAGACAAGAAGAACGTCTTCCAAACTGAAAAATGTTTAAAAATATATAAATAATTACTTCTTGATAAAATAAAACAAGACATTCTGTAGCAAAAAAAAATATTCAAACTGATTTTGTAATTTGGATAGACGGTCTACGGTCAAAATAAACTAGAGAGAGACAGAGAGAGAAAGAAATAGAGCGGGAGCGGAAGAAGATCAGATGTTGTTTTTTAAATGAATTTGCCTACAATTAGATAATAAATACTATCAATCTTAATTTATAATGCCATTGTGAATTGATGGTGCTAACGAGTTTATTGTGGATCAAAAGTGTTTCATTGACATTCAAACCTTTTTTAAACATGAGACTCATTATAAAAAAATTATCTATAATTATAATTTTATGATAATCATGACCAATAAACCTAATCCCTGGAAATGTAAAACAAAACATAAAAAGGACCAGAATTGTTAAACATCTTTAGTCCTTTAATTGCTTATGATTAAGGTTTCGTCACTGGAAAATTGTGGATCCTGATTTAGGATGTTATTAAGAAAATTTCAGATAAAATTCAGATTAGTCAGCCCTCCAGAAGCAAAGAGACATACATATTTTGCAGTCGTCAGCTTCCCTTGAGTGTCGTCTTACGATAAGGAGAACCTCCGCAGTTAGGCAACCTTTACGTGACGTTCAATTTTCACGTTAAAGCAACTCTACAATGTTCAATGGAAAGTGAAAAAAATATATATTCACAAAGAATTTGGCATAATTACAAAAATTATAACACGTTAAAAAATATAATATATCTGCGTACTATTATTTTCTATGGCTTTTCTTTAGTTAAAAGTGTAGCTACTTAATTGCTATAAAAAATGCGTATCAATTAAAAAGTATCGACAATTATTTCAATAGAGTCAATATTTCGTCGATGTCTCGTTTTTGGCAATTTAAATATTTACCATTTTAAATATATAGCAATAAGCGATATTCTAATCTCGAATGAGTTTAATTATTTTCACAGCAAAAAAAAGTTTTCAAGGCAAATGAGTCTTGTTTTGTGGCAAAAAAGGGTATGGGCTTAAATCTAAATTTAAGACAAAAAATCTTATACAACTGGAGGCGTAATTAAATAATGCTGCATCAAAAGTTGGACTTTTTGTATATGTTCATATGAACATACCAAAAAATTTCAGATGTGCAAATATATATGTGTACATGTATAAATTTATCAATTTCGATTTATTCTAATATTAAGAGCTTTTTAATTTGGATTCTTCTAAATCTAAGGATCCTGATGGTGAAATAGTGAAAATGTAGAAATAATAATTAGGTATTCCATTCGATTTTTTTTTGCTAATACTCAATACATATTATAAGGAAAAAAAGTTACTTTGTTACTTTTTTCCTTGTTTAATCCTAAAAAAACATCAAAACTTAATGAGTAGAGAAATTTCAGTTCATTAGAGAATTAGCCCAGACTTCACCATATTGAATTTGAAAATGAATACCTTCTTTTATATAATTATACAAAATACTCATTATTAAGTCTGAAAAATTGCATAATTATCAAAAAGAGCTTCCTTATTGAAATTTGATTTTTTTTTTAAGATTAAGCCTATAATAAATTTTTATTAAAAATTTGACATAAAGGATGCAGGGCGTATTAAACTTAAATAATTTTAAATTATTCAATAACATAAAACATGCTGAAATTTGAAAAACTTCTGGATTTGAATTCTTAACGTTTAAAAACTTTTAATTTCAAAATTCAAAACATATCGAGTTGTGAGATATATTTAACCTTTTTTTACATTCGAGGGTCAATTGAAATTTATATAAGAAATCCAGTTTTTTAAATAAATTAGAAAATAAAAACAAGCTTTAATTGAGCCATTCTTTACACTGTAAAAGTTGACCGACTAAATGAATACTAATTATAATGTAATTTTCAAGAAGACAGCTTTTCTGATTAAATACTATTTTAAATTGTATCTCGGCATCTACTATCGGCGCAATAATGATAGGCATCTGCCTTTGAAGCTTAACAGCTCAACCAAAAAAAAAATTGCTAGAGTAATAAGTTAATAGTGATTTGATCGCTGAGAGTGTTCCACGTAAATGAGCTTCAAGACGTTAATGTAAAAAATTGTTTGTGCTTTGTAGACTGAAAAATGTAAAAAAAAAGTAAGGCATTTCGGGGATATTTGAGAAGAGTCAAGTTTAGAGCATTATTTCTTGTACAAGAGGCAATGGGAAAAATTTGAAAAAATTCATGAATATGAGGAAAACATTTGTGAACAAATTCAAACTTCTAACTGTAACGGATAGGCTCTGTAATTATTTAGAATATCCCGGAAGGATGCGATTGTTTTATTTTTGGTGAAAATCGCGATAATTTCGGACATTTTTTTTGTTGGAAAGTAAGTGTTAGTAACCAGCGGGGGTGCATTTTTTGTATGCTACCGGAGAGAAGAAGCGTCAATGCCTGGGAAACAATTCGGAAGCACGGCTCAAAGAAAGGCATCAGCAGTCGGCAGCAAAAAAAAGGCACCCCCGCTGCTTTCTGACACTTGCTTTCCAACAAAAAAAATGTGTAAAAATATCGTGATTTTCACTAAAATAAAACAATTACATCCTTCCGGGATATTGTAAATAATTACAGAACCTATCCGTTACAGTTTGAAGTTTGAATCGCTTTAATATTTTCATTAGAACTGAAGATAGTATAGTTGTACATTTTTGTAATTTTAAGCAACAATTTGTATTATTTCTCAAATTGGTCAACTGCATTTTGTTCACAAATGTTTTCGCCATATTGATGAATTTTTTCAAATTTTTCCCATTGCCTCTTGTATAAGAAATAATGCTCTTAATCTTGACTCTTCTTAAATGGGCCCCAAAATCCCTAACTTTTTAAAATATTTTTCTGTCTGCAAAGCACAAAATTTTTTTTACATTAACGTCCTCAATCACATTTACGTGGAAGACTTTTAAATATGAGACAATTCGAATTTGGATTAATTACGTCTAAGCTCGAAATCATCCCCATTTTGAAAATTAGACAACGTTGAAATTTAGGAGTCTTCTAATTAACAAATGGCTGGTCATTGAAGTTTTAAATATTAGTGTATTTATAAATTGAAAGACTTTAAAGTTAAGATTTTTTAATTTTAATTAAAATTTGCAGGGTTATTGATTTTGAAGATTTAAACTTTTAAGTAACATAAACACAAAGTATTCTTAATTTTAAGTAATTAATTAAATCTCAGCTTTCCAAAACATAAAATTTTGCGTAGTGATATCTTTATTATTTTTCAAATTATTACAAAAAAAAATATACTGAAAATTTTTCTAAATAATCCAAAAATATTTTATATAGGAGCTGGATTTCTGAGTGATGGGTCTTTGAGTGGCGGGTGTGATTCCGGTCTTCAGAAAAATCTGAAAACAAAATAAAATAGGTTTTTATAATCTAGGAAGGATTCTCTTCGATCTATTGGATAAAATCAGGGATTAAATAATAATTAATATATGTATGCTCCTTGGCTGCCGAGAGCTCAGCGAGGTAAGAAGATATCCTTTTTTTAGATATGTACCTTACGAATCTAATTACTGAAAATTTCTTTTAATATTCTAATAAAATTGTATGAGTTTAAAACATTTCCTTAATATATTGATTGTTTCTTGACCATTTAATTCAATAAAGATAATATACTGGAGGCTTCTCAGTCAATTTTGATTCAGTTCATTTTCATTGTTCCTAAAAGGGACCAAAAAGCTTATGGTAAATTATAGTCGTTATTAACATTGCCCAGGGCCGCCGAATGGTGGTGGGGTGGGGGGGGGGGGCAGACGAGGATAAAAAACCCAGGCCCTACAGAGGGCCCACGGTCCTGAAATTTTTTTTTAATTTTCGAACTCCAGAAATTTAGATATTTTAGTTAGACTTAATGAGTTTTTTTTCACATTTAGTTCTAAATTATTTCAAGATCCACCAAAAATTAATTGCATTAATTTGATTAAGAATTTGCCGTTTTTTATATCTCACACAGAAGAGGAAAAAAAAAGAAGACCGCGAAAAAAAGGCATCAAAAGAACAACTTTCTTTGAAAATATTTTTTAAGTTTTCTAGTTCCAAAGCTGAAGCTTCATCAGAGCTTTTTATCAACATCAAGACCTTCGGTACCTTCGGTACTCTCTTAAAAAACATCTTCTAAGGATAATGCCAGTAATAATTTAAGTGCACCTTCTTTTCTCGGCTCTTATCTTCATTACCCCCGATTATTAAATCATATTTTGATATAGGATCCTTATATATCTACCTGTTTTGGCAATTGGTCTAATTGTTGAAAGTATAAGTTTTATTTAAATAGAACACAACATTGTAAGACATCACAAAACTACAAAACATTGCAATCTTATTTTAATGAGTGTGGTATCAAAGAACAATCATATCATTGATAGGAAGAGGATTAAGCGTTCTCCTCTATTTAAATAAAACTCAAATACAACTAACGTTTTCAGCGCGCTAGTTGCATCAGGTTGCGTCATCTATGGTGACGGCCACTGCAAGTAATGGCCGAAACCGAGCGTAATTCCAAGTTCCAGTGTATTGATTGTTTGTGGCCAATACATCCGAACTTTTGTGTTGCACTGGCGTCCAGAAGCGGGCACAAGAATGCGCGTTAACTGCGACCAATTAGTTCGCTGTCCCGACGCAAGCGCAAAGAAAAGTTCGCCAATAATGGGATCAATCTTTCACTATGAGCGGCTTTCGCTACTTACACATTGCAGTTGTCATTTGTTTCCAACGTTTTGATATCCCGAAGATTTATTGCTGTGTTGATAATAACATGACAGAACTACTGGCATGTATTTGCCACAAGCAATGAATACACTGTTACTTGGAATTACGATCGGTCTCATGCATTGCTTGTAGTAGCTTCCACCGAAGATGACGCAACCTGGTGCAACTAACGGACT
>CAKNWU010159909.1:0-14352 GCA_932072015.1 Andricus quercustozae | reverse complement strand
GCAAATATAATGGACCATAAATTATAAAAATAACTGCCGAGCAATGCAGGCATTAAAATAATGAAAGGGCCGACTATTGACATTAACGTCTTGTGTTTTTAAAAAGGTTGTTTACGACTTTTTTGTTCTTAATTCCTGTAGCGATTCTGGATAACCCAAATATCCAATCAACAATTAACAATCTTACAGGCTCGATAATTGGTAAATTTTTTCGTTTTCTGTCCCCGTTTCGCGATTGCTCGAAATCATTATAGTGAAAGGTTTCCAAAATACGAACCTGCATACCCGCCACAGAAAAGTTCGTTGTCGTTGTAATTGACAGGATTTGGAAAGCCAAATCGCCACATACTGTTACGAGCGGGCGGATCCATCAGTCTGCCATGGCCAGACACGCGAGCCTCCTTCAGCACCTTGAGAAAAAAGAGAGGCTTTATAACCTGAGAGTTTAATTGAAAAAAAACTACACACACCTCGTTGTTTCTTTGCGGGGAGTGACTTAATATCAAGAAAAAACGAGAGTAGTAACTATAATCGGAGCAGCGAAAGGGACTGGCTAAAAAGTCGCTTTCGTCGAATCTTTAATCTCGAGGGTCACGTAAAGTGCATAATAAACGAGATTTTACTTTCTTCAAGGTGTCTGAGAATTTGTCGAACTCACCTGTATAAAGAAGCATATTGTCAAAAGGTACACGTCCCGATATTTGTGCCTCGTTATCATAATTCTGAAAAAGAAGTTGTAAACTTTGTAAGATTTGATGAGAAAAGAGAGAAAAGACATTAGTCAACTTTTCTGACATATTGTAATTTTAATAATACAATGTGTACTAAAACTCTTTTTCTGTTATATTTTCACGTAGAATAACAAATTAATATGTTTCCCTCAGATACATTCTATATTTTTAGAACAACTTTATGAGAAACAGTTTTTGACAAAAAAATTTAATTCTTTTTTTCAGCAACAAAATTGAAAAAGATTTGCTACAAATTTAAGGCCTCCCATTTTGTTCAAACAGTTAGACATTTTTTTTAAATTTCAAAATCAGTCAAAACTCTTTATAAAAAAGTAATAACTTATTTATCGGTAAAAATGGGTACTTGTTTAAACAAATTTTAAACAAAAATGCATACCTTAATTGTTTCTAAATATACATAATCTTCATTTTTCACTAGTATAAAATATTAATGAATATATATTATAAAAAGATCTCTCCGCCTCCGCTGTTTCCAAAATCGAGAATGTTTTTATTGTACTAAATTTAAATTGTATTATTTATATTGTGCTAAAATGACCTAACCAAAAACATAGACTCAATTCGTATGTATGTTTTTGAAAAATACAGAACAATATTGTACTAAATATACCACCCCCCTTAAGCATGAAACATCGTCGGGATATCCTATTTATCTACCAGGATATCCTGCGCACATCCCAGGATTTCCTAGGGATATCGCGAATGATATCCTACAGGTCGAAAATCTCGATATCCCTGGAATGACCCAAGGATATTTCAGAATATCCTGAGGACATCCCATTAATGTCCCAATTTTATATGTCAAGGATGTCCCCAACATATTCCAATTCAAATCATATTTATTTTATTTATAAGAAATTAACCATTTTTTATATTCCCTCACTACTCTAGGGGAGCACACTTACAAATTGTCTGATTTTAACAGTTTTGTAAAATAATTTCAAATAGTTCGAACAAAATGGGAGGTTTTAATTTTTTCGAAAACCTTTTCTTTCTGTTTTACTGTTAAAATAGAAGATTCTCAAAAATCGACTCTCACAAAGTTTTTCTAAAAATGCAAATTTGTAGAAACATTAGAAAAAACTAAAAAAATCTGTTAAGAATTGTATTACCGTCCAGCTTAATTTGATTGTAAAAATCCAATGTAGCTCAAAAAATATATTATCATAATGATAATTATGACAGTCTAGATCACAAAAGACCTGTCCTCTATAAATATAGAATCTCACAATTGAAAATCGATATCCAGGCATATCCCGATTCCGGATGTCTTTTATCTCTTATAAATTAATCATTCGCTGTAATTAATGCAGAAATCAAATCAAAGTAATTTGTAATGAGTATGTATTCGTTACTGATTACATTATAATTAGTTAATTGATAGTCGTAATTTAAAGTTTTCTGAACCATTGAGAGACATCCCCAGCAATTTGTTTGCTTTGATAAGTTGATTGAAAAGTAACTCTGCACTGTTGACAAATTGGACGTTTATGTGCCGACACTTCAGAGGAATCGATCTTAATGAAGATAATAAGACCTGAAGTAACATCAAAGTATCAAAGCGACTTTATATTATAAATGAGGTAGCCTCATGTTTTTAATTTTTTTTCCCTTGTGAAATTAAAAGAGTAGTAAAACTGAATGTCATTACTTACGGGCATGTGATACTTACCGCATATACAAGCCAAATCAGTTTCTTCTGGCTTTCTTTCATAATAATAAATATTCTTCGCTGAAACTTTGTGATATAGTAGAGAACACGTAAATTTACGTCTATGTACTCCTATTTTTTGAAAAAATAAGCAAAAATTATTCGGTTAGTAAAACAGGAAGTGACCATTTTCTAATTCTTAAAAAAAACAGTTAACCGATGTCCGTTTTCATTTTTTTATAATTTTCCTAAAGTTTCAGCGCAAATATTTATTATTGCAGAGAAAACCCCAGAGAAGCTGACATGGCTCGTATGCGGTAAGTATCAAATGCCCTTAAGATATCAGCAAAAAATTAAATCTTGTTCTAAGAGTGTGTTTTGTAATTAACATTCACAATTTTTTTTGTATGCGATGAAGTGGCCGAATCCATTACCTGGCCCTGCTAAAAGGTGCCGATTACAGTTATGCGGAACATGAATGATCCATTAGATATTTGAGGACATTGTAAAGGTAAGCGACACGCATATCATGTGTCAAGATCTATGTATGTGTAATAATGATTTTATGTTCGTTATCGACACGTTCTCTCATGCATAATACAAGTCGGGATATTAGGATTTGAGTACCATGAGCGAATTGCGGGTGATTGCCCTTGACTTAGCTCATTCCAAGGTTTCTATACGAAGTGTATGTAATCTTGCGTAAGAAAATGAGCAGGTTTATGCCAAATAGGTCGTCACGACAGTAGTATTACATTCACGCCTCCAAGACTTTTTCTTTTCAAATTTAACCAAATATATTTTCTTCCACCCTTCTGTACACATACCTGAAACCTTAAGGCGTCTTTTTATATTCTGTATGATTTAAATTTTTCGTTTTACATGTCTTAACTTTTAAATTTAAATTTCAAGTATTTTGATTTTTTCCTTGAACATGTCATGACGCGACCGAGGAAGCTGACAGTCTGATTTGGATTCAAATGACCTTGTTAAAAAAATTGATCGACTTGAAAAAAAATGGTTGGGATTAAAAAAAATGTATAAATTTCAATTAAAAAGAACGCCTATACTAATATGTTAATGAGAGATATAATTTTAGATTATTTACATCCTATTCAAAAAGCATCAGAGAGTTTAGGGAGTGTAATGGTGTGGGTAGAATTAAAAAAGTGTATGAATTTCAATTAGAAAAAAACGCCTATGCAGAAATGTTAATGGTAAATATAATTTTAGATTATTTACATCCTATTTGATAATCATCAGAGGCTTTAGGGAGTGTAATGGTGCGAGAGAAGTAGCCCAGCTACGAGAATCGGGGTAGCCTCTAAGAGTCTAAGGATCGTGCACAGGATATTGTATAGAAAGGCGAAAGAAACTGTTGTACATGATCCGAGTGATCATGATTTTACAAAGAAAATTAAGGCGCGGGTTCCTGTACGTATACTAGTTCCTCCTCGAGAGGACCACAGTTTAAAGGATGCAGGTACGAACTTTTGGACTCTTTAAACTTTTAAGGGTCTGTGTCCGAACCCGGGAGATGTATAGGTCGGGCAGAGAGAGGGAGAGCGCGCGATTTTTCAAGCAAAAGTTTTCAAAAGTGCTATGAAACACTGAGCGGTAAAATAACAAAATTTCGAATGTACAGGTCCTGCAGAATTTTTTTAAAATTTGTTTGAAGTCGTACAGCCTTAATTATCGTAGATTCCTACCGCGCAGTTGTGAGCGCAGTACAAGTCTACTGCACAGGACTAACCTCAGTGCCCAGTCATAACTATCGCGGAACTTTACTGCGCATCATCATGTGCAGAAGCACCTTTCTGTCAATCTCTAATTGTTGTAAAACTCTTTTGCGCAATCCCAAGTTACATATATCAATAATTTCAATCCCTTTTATATATGTATAACATCTCTTCCCTAAAATCACATTTATAAATTTTTCAAATATAATTCAGCCAGGTTACCCCTGATCTTTTTAATTTTTACGGCTTCGGGTCCGGATCCTTTAAATTATTGACGGGCCGGTTGCGAACCTGGACCCTTGAAGTTTCTAAGCGTTCATGCATGGACCCGGACCATTTACATTTTTAAGTGTGCAGCTCCGGACTCTTGCCGGGCCACTTAGGTCCCCGAACTCTATAAAATAATGGGTTCCGAGCTATGGTTCCTTCATGAAGTAAATTAATTGGAGCACGGTTTCCTGTACAGGAACTTGCGTAGGGTCCTTTACTGTCGTCCAAACTAAAAAGATACGTAAGTGCTGTCCGAGTAGAACGAAGATATTTAAGAAAAACCGTTTGCTTTTAAATTAGTCATATTTATAATGAATTCAGATTTAGTCGAGGGCAATCTTTTAAAATGTAGCAATCGTTAGATAAGGTTTTAGAATTCAATTACTTAAACATAAACAAATTCATTAGAGTCGACATAAACCAATCGGAATTCAAGGCAAAATTAAAAAAATGATGAAAATTCATAAGAATTAAAGCTGAATTATTCTCCCACCCTCAACAATTTTGCACACTATAGAGAATTCAAAAGAATTCAATATGAATTCATAAGCCGGTGTCCACTAGAAAAGCAGTCGGATTGGCTTTACTATATTGTGCATTTATAAAAAATTCCAATCTATCCAATAGTATCAAACAATGCATGAAAAGCGCCATTTTCGTTAAATGCGACTGTTCTAATTGTAAAATAACTTTGTAAGCAAGTCACGTTCAAGTTCACTTATAGTCTTGATTCCTCTGTCTTACATTATCGGGATTATTTTTGTCATTCGAAGAAAATTGCAATTACACCGTTTAAAATACAATGCTTAACTATAAACTAACTTTAATTTAATGCTTATTTATTTAGGGATTGAGCGTCCATTTTTTACGTATCGATCATTTTTTTATTTAAGGTACACCCCACCCCACCCCTTCAAAAGTCTTACGTAATTAATGAATGTTCCCTTATTTATGAATTATAAAAATGATTAAATACTACGGTCAAAATGAACTTTTTCTATTTCATTTTCAATGAAAAAATATAATAATGATAGTAATGCTTTTGGGTTAAAAAAGGCATATTTTAACAGAAATAAAAGGTGATAGGACGCACACAAAGTAAAAAAATGTTGCGTGAAGATTAAATAACAGTTTAAAGGGTCATGCAAAAACAACTTGATATCCGGTTGGCCTCGGATAACATAAGAAAGATGCGATCATAAAATTCCCATCTTGATCAAGTTTTCATCACCAGGCTATACAGGCTGGGGGTTCATATTTACGCAATAACTTAGGTTTACAACTTTTTTATTGTTTATATATTATTACTTTAGCAGATGCATAACGGTTCATTTAATATTTTCTTGAATTCCATTACTGTAAAATATTTTGTATTTTGACAATTTTAATTCCACTTATTTCATCATATTTTTTTACTATCCTTCATAAATTGATGTATCGTGAGATCAGATAAGAAAAGGGTGAGGTTCAGGAAGCATTCCTGGGGGATTGACAGTATTTAAATGTGCTTAAATGGCGAGACTTTTCGGCTACTGTGGTTGGTCCACGCGATCAAGGACCTTAGAAAGGATTTTTTTCGCTCCCTTTTGTGCATGTCAATGTCCTACGAAAACAGCAGTGGTCGGGGTAAGCCGGATGAGGTGGAGGTGGGACAAACTGCATCGAACACATGCCAAAAGGACGAGTCATAAGTGGTTTAACTATTACCTATATCATCGTGACATTCATGACATAGGAGCAGTCAATATATACCTACATATCTGAATGTACATGTATACCTAAATATTTCTTCAGACGAATCATCCGCTTTTTTAAGGCAGAGAAAATGTAATAAACATCAACCAGCATGAGAAACATGTATGTTTATAATTAACATCTGATCACCGTAGTCAGAGTGTAAAATTCAAAATAAACGAGTAGTTCGCCAATCTTTCAAATCGGCTACTTCGTTTATGATATTTAAAAAATATATTTTTTAAATAGTGTCTTTATTGTATTTAGTGCTTTTAACAGAAATTTAAAAGAAAAAATAGTCTGACCTAATTTTCTGAGAGGATTAAGAAAGAAATGGATCATTACTTCCCAGGTGGAAATTGTAGAAGCACCCGAGAACTGGTAAACGTAAATCCCCTAATGATAACTATATTCTGCACTGCCCTAATACTGGCCAAATATTACCGTAGTGTGACAGTAAAAACATAGTTATCATTATAATAGGGGGTCTTTCAACTGCGGGTCAGTACCAGTACAGTGTTGGTAGTAAATTGCTACCTAGGGCCTAGGTTATGACATACCACATTACAGAAATATAAACATTTCTGGACGCGTAGACCAATCAGAAAAAACGAATGTGTAGCTCAGTTAAATTTTCTTAGTTTACTATAAAAGACTATAGGTATAATTTTACTATAAAGGGTCAATCCACTGACTGATAATTGTTCAATGTATACGATTTTGGGAAAAACGTTGAAAACCAAAGTTTATACTGTATTTATAAATATAATTGCAATAATATGCATTGACGACCCTAAAATGTAGACTTGCATAAAAAATAATTTTTTTATGTTGAAAGTGTTTATGTAATTAAAACACTTCAAAATAAAAAAATGAGTATTTCAACTGTAACTATTTTTTTGTCAGTTAATTTCACATTTCTACAATTAATGCGGTTTAAACTTGAAATAATTAATTCAGGAATATCACTGTGAAAACTAGAATTATTTGTTTAGCACATTATTTTTTACAGGTATTACTTTAGACTCGATGTGTCATGTTTTTGAATAGGATAACTTCATGTTGAATACTGAAATGATTTTTTTTGTACTGTGACTTTAAAGAGATGAAGCCTTCATCATGTGAGAACCATATTTTTTCTGGTTTTAAGATAAGTTTAGAAGCATATGCAGCCATATAGTGCGAAGAAACGTTGTTTCAAAACATTATGTCATTAAGAAGTGAGTTTTTTAAATGTCGCTTTAATTAAAAAAAAAACACTGCTGACACTTGGCATTATAAAAAGTTTAATTTGCATATATTTTTATTCGACTAAAATAATACATACTAGAATTTCGGGTAACAGCAAGTTATTTTTAAAACGCTGAATGAGATTGTCATCAGTCTGAATGTCTAATGATGAGATTCAGAGTAGTGTTAATTGGAACACGATAAGTCAGATCTTTAATTTAATTTTGAAGATACAGTCTGGAAATATTACTAAAAATAGAGTTGCGTGATTTAATTTAAGGCTGTGCCTGTACACTCACCAAAATTCGGTGCGCGCGTATAAAGGTACGTTCACCGAAATTCGGTGAACGTAGCATCAATATTTTCGGTGGGCTTAAACACTTCGTTTATTTTTAAATTATTTTGAATTATAGCATTAATTAACTACTGGCATGATAAAATAATAACAATATCGTGTCTACTTTGATTATATTAATTAAATGGTGTACCTTTTTCAAATCATATCAAAAGTACAAAGTTAGATTTTTTATTCGAAAAAGCTCTTATTTAAATTAAATTTATATAAAGCAACTGCATTGAGATTGTTGGATGTGACAATTCTATTTGCGGAGAAAATTTAAGTATTGAGGAAAATCAGTTATCAATGTGATAAAACAATACAAAAAAAACAAATTGGAGTAGAAAATTAATGATCATTAATAGTAATAAATTAGATTAGTATTTAATGAAAATATCAATAGAAATTTAGGAAGAAAACTTTCAAAAACTATAATTGCAACCGGATTTTTCTGGACAGCCTATAATTTTTTATTCTATAATTACTTTGATTATAAAAGAAATGAATGGTGTTAGAATTTATTATAAATTTTGTATTGAACCTAACGGTAACACAACAGGAGGTACTTACGAATTGATACGTGATGGGTTTGACAATTAAAAATATGGACTTAAGTAGGTGAGACTGATGCTCACGTCAATTGCGTGGTTTCGAAACTGAACCAGTTCACTGAAATGTCTCAAGTCCGAGTGCCAAATATCCACATTTGAATAGCGTTTACAGTCGTGAGTGGAAGCCCGCGAAGCACTGAATCTTTAAATTGAATCGGGCCCCGATAAGACCCACGGCGTGGCGGGCGAAGAAGAGGCAGCAAACGTGAAGAGAAGGGTTTGTAAAGAGGAATGGGCCTCCCATTCATGTCCTGGGACGTTTCGGGACGTTTTTTGGATATTCAAAAGTCTCAAATGAAATATGCCTCATAGCAACAGGACATTGCGGGATTAAGTGCATGCACACGTGTCGCATAGTTTTAGCACGTATGCAAGCATGCTGCAATACTTTTTCGTAAGGAATAATAACTAATTAATTAAGGGGCCGTTCAAAAAATACGTCACGCTATTTTGAAAACTTTTTCCACCCCCACCCTTCTTCGTCACAGATTATCCCACAAAGCTTGAACACCCCAGGGTGAGGTCATAAATTTGAATATGCCCCACCCCCATTTGAAATGAAAATTTTTTCTTTTATTTAATTTTATGAATATCTAAAATAAAACGAAAAACATATGAATATAATATTTTAACAGATTTCAGAGCACAAAATGCTCTCAAAACAGGGAAAATAAGGTGATTTTTCACGAAAATAGGGTAATAATAGGGGAATCAAATTTATTTATAGGTACCATATTGAATTCAGTATTGAAATATATTGCATTTTCAAGAAAATAGTTGAATTTGCAATGAAAGAGTTGAGTTTTTAAGCTAAAAAGTAGAATTTTCAAAAAAATAGTTGAATTTTAAAGCAAATAGCTTTTTAGATGACAATTGAATTTTCAATCAAGAAAGATATGTAAATTTCCAACCAAGAACTTTTCTACCAGAAAAGATGATATTTCATTAACAAAATAGTTCAAATATTATCCAAAAGTTAAATTTTTATCCTGCAAAGATAAATTTTCAACCAAATAGTTGAAATTTAAAAGAAATTAATTCCTAACCAAATAGTTGCATGTATAATTTAATATTTGAACTTTCAAGCGAAATAGACGAATTTCCAACAAAATAGTTGAATTTTCAACCAACAAAGATCAAGTTTGAACCAAATGGTCAAAATTTTAAACAAAAATTATTAAACTTCAACCAAAAACAGTTGGATTTTCAAGCCAAGAATACGACATTTTTAGAACAAAGTTGAATTTTCAATAAAAAAAGATGAACTCTCAACGAAAAATGTAATAGTTGATATTTCAACCAAAAAAATATTCTAATTTTAAATGAAAAACAGTGGAATTCAATCAATTAAGATGAATTTTCAAGCGAATAGATGAATCCTCAACCAAAACAGATTAATTTTTAACCAAACTGTTGCACTTTTAACGAAAGAAGATAACATTTCTGCCGAATGAGATGAAAATAAGTATATAAATTGTTCATGATAGAGAAAAACAATTTAACTAAATGGTTGAATTTTCAAGTCAAAAAACTAATTTTGTACAAATCTGTTGAATTTTCAACCAAGAAGTTTAATTTGTCACCAAAAAGACGTTTTTTTTAACAAAATACATTATTTTTCAAAGATATAGTTCAAATTTCTACTAAAAAAGATACATTTTCAACCAAAAATGAAATATTAATATCTTCAGTTTAAACAATTAATTTTTAAGACAAAAAGACGACTTTCCTATAACACAGTTGAATTTTCAACAGAAAACTTTATTTTTAAACAAACAGTATAATGTTCTACCAAAATAGTTGAATTGTCAAACCAAAACGGTGAAATTTCAACCAAGAAAATTAATTTCAAACAAAAATATAAGATGAATTTTCAACAAAATACATGAAGTATTAACGTTTGACAAAAAATGGGATGGTTAAATTTTCAGTTAAAAAAGTAAACTTTCAATTTTTGAAAACGAATTTTCAATCACAGATATGAATCTTCAACCAAAAAAATGAATTTTCAAAAAAGTAGTTCAACTTTCAATAAATTAGTTTAAATTTCTACCAGGGCGAATTCAACCAAAAAATACGAGTTTTCAACAAAGTAGCTGAATCGTCAACCAAAAAAAATTAATTTTCAGCCAAACAGTTTTATTTTTCACCAAAATAGATCAATTTTTAAACCAAAAAGACAAATTTGCAACTAAGAAAGATTTGCCAGACAAGAAAGAAAAAAATGTCTACAAAAATAATAAAATTTTAAACCCAATAAGACAAATTTGTAAGAAAACAGTTTAATTTTATACGAAAAATGTTATTTTTCTGCTAAAAAGGCGAATTTACAATAAAAAGCATAAATTTTCAACCAAATAGTTGAATTTTTAACTAAAAACGATGAATTTTGAACCAAATATGGAATAGTTAACTTTTCAGTAAAAAAATTAATTTTCAAATACAAAACAACGAATTTTCAAAAAAATAGTTCAATATACAAAAAAATAGTAACATGCTTAACCAAAAGTGATGAATTCTGAACCAAAAATATAATATTAGACTTTTAAAAAGTATCAAGTTTCAACGAACAATAGTTGGATTTTCATATTGGGTTCTATTGGTGATGCCACATTCTGGGTTATCTCTCCCCCCACCCTTCTTCATCCAGGAAGTGTGACGTAGTGTTTGAACAGCCCCTAAAGAAGAATTTTACAATTTTCATTGGTTTTATAGTCGAAAAAGATCAATCGAAGGTTTTACAGTACAGAACTAACCAACATTTTTGCCGAAAATCCTTTTTTTGCATTAAAAATTCTTAAAAATCTTAAAAATTCTATAATCCTGTGTAAAAGGCATCTGTTTAAAATCTCAGTTTTGATATTGTAATAAAAATATTGAGGATTCAAAAATGTATTGCCTAACCTCATAACTGTGCAATGTGCGATTCGATTTGATATGCGTACCATATAATTTCGAACGTTATTATGCTTGTTGTTTTCTGGTAATCTAATCACAATATAATTTTCGCGTGCAGGCTATTTATTTTGTTATATTATCACAATGAATGGAAAAAGCTAGTAATTCATTTATCTTTTTTTAATTTGTTAAGGTGTCATGAAAATGCGGGTTCGATTGTCTTAAATTGGAACGTGAAGAAATTGAGGTTCTCTTCGATCATATAAGTCGATAAGACTCGTTACTGCTCATTGCTACATTAAAAAAAATTTTAATCAAAGATTGGCTTCGTACGCACTTTTTTTCTTTGTTCTGCTTGGTAACCTTTTCCTGACCATATTCCTCTTCCTGAAAGTTTTTAAATACAGTAAAATAATAAAATACTTCTTTTTCAAAATAAAAGTCGATAAATAAATTATTTGAAACTTCTTTCAGCACCAAAGTATCGATTAAATTCTAACGTAAAATCTTATATCTTCATTTCCTATACAAAAAGAACACTTTAAAAAATATATATTTCTTGAAATTATTATCGTTTCTTTATCAAAATCTACCTTTCAGCAAAAAATCGTATGTTACAGTGCGACAATGTCACACTAAATGTTTATTTTCTCGGAACAGAATAATTTTTTTGTATCCAAATTTTTTTATTCGTATTCCGCAACACCATATCTTGAGAGCAGATTTTTATTTTATTTTTTTAAATTGAAAAGTAGACTTTTCATTGCTATGTGAAGATGATTTTCAACAGCTATGAAACTTCAACCTCCAAATTCTTAAATGATTTACTTGGAATCGGCTAACTTGTTCTGATAGAACTCATTTTCTTCGAATTTGATCTCGAAAGCAAGTTTTTATTTTTTGTTTTAACTGAAACTTGCACATTTTATCGCGATCCGCAGCTGAGCCTGTTCCAATCTTAGATTCTTGTCGCTATGAAATTGTCAACCTCCACATTCTATTTCTCGGAACTGGATAATGTTTTGTAATCAAACTTTTTTGCACGGAAAAAAGTGGATCATTATAGAAGAACAACTCTAAACCAGTAGCTCTGACCACTTAGTGACCGTCAAGACTCAGCGACAGGAAAAGTTACTAATTCACTACTTACTACTTACTTCACTACTGTGAAGAGTAACTTTGCCGATTTCGCATTGTATACACAGCAGTACACACACCGTAAACGATTTATAATGAGATTAGCTCGTAACTTTCAACAACAAAAATTATGTAAAATGTCGATCGATTTGAAAAGAAAAAAATATTTTATACATGATTACTGCACTTAATTACCGATTATTACTACACAATTGCACGCTCGGTGACTTACATATGTAATCGCACGCTCAAACGATTTGAAAAATCGCCCCCGCTGGGGATTCGACACCTACCTAACTACTTAAAACCTGTCCTAAAATTTAAATCATGCGCACGCATTAGCCAACTAAGCTATCGAACCGCTTGGATATTTCTGACAAAATCTTGGCCAAGCGTTTTCTCTGAGAGAAACGTAGCCAGCTAAGAAATGTATGTGTCCTGCTCAGTTTTATCGGTAATTCTTTTTACACATATTAGATACTAATAGGAAAGTTTAAAAATATCAAATTAAATCTGTAAAATATTTTGCACAGACATAAACATGTTTTGGTATTACTGACAATTAAGAGTTGTAAAATTGTGTTTATATGCGGGCGGGGAGCCTTGATGGAGCCGCCCTGGCGCTCAAGCTATAAAGCCTATTGTGCCACACCCAACCATAGATCTCTTGGTGAAACCCACTATGCCAACCACTGATCGCGTTATAATTTCCTTAGGTTCCATGAAATTAAATCCAAGGGTTTGCTGCCTGAGCCTAGCTAACACCAGGCACTAGTATAAGACATGCAGGGATGTTGCATTATCCCTGCCGCATTTCCTGCACTCTGTTGTCGGGTTGTAGCCCATCTTGTGCATGCGATAGTTCAAGTGGTTGTGCCCTGTAAGCATCTCAATCACTGTCATTATGTCTTTCTTGGGTAAACCCAGTATTTTCCTGGATCTGTCCATCCTGTACGTATAGCCCAGGTTGGCTTTCGCCTTGCGGCAAACCTGGGTTTGTTCCCAGTACTCCCGGTGCTTCGCCCAGATCCTGCTTTTGATGGCCATACTGTTGCAGCAAGATACTAGTCCCAGTACCGGTTCCGGTCCTATGTATTCATTGGCTGCGATGCATTATGCCAACTGATCCGCCTTTTCGTTGATCTTGATCCCTGTGTGGCCAGGAACCCATATGAGAGCCACATTGTTCTTTTCTGCAAGTTGGTTTAATGCCTTTTTGCATTCATAGTAAATCCCAGGGATATGATTTATCTGAAGTTAACTAAAAACGTTGCAAACAATTGACAACTATAATTATGTGACGACGGATAATTTTTATTTGCCTCGTGATAAAAATTATCTTCTGTCGGATAATTGTAGTTTATAATTGTTTGCAGCGTTTTTATCCAACTTCAGATAAATAATAACTCTGGGATTTACTGTGTTCCCAAACCAGCTCTGATGTTATATCTGGTTTCCCAACAGCAGTTAATGTCGCTTAATTGGCTGTCCGAGTAGATTGTAATCTGCCTTCCAGCAGCGTTTTCTTCAAATAATGTCTCAGCACAGCGAAGGAGAGGCAGAACGTCTGCCTAAAAAACGATGGTATGCCGCCCAAGCGGGATCCCTATCCCCCTCCCTCTCGTGCTGTCATAGATTCCTGCTCCTGACCCTCTCCTCCTTTGGAACCGTCTATGTATATGATTTCCCCTTGAAGGAGCGGGTTACTGTTGGCTTTCCACATATCCCTGTTTGGGATGCAGACGCGGAAAGTCTTGGTGAAGTTAAAGCGTTTGATTATGTTATCGTGCCTCATTTCTAGAATAATTGGCAGTGTTCTGATGTCACTTGGAAGCTTAGTGTTTCTAGCCCCCAAGTCCATCTATTTTCTCTTGTCAAGCAGCCCATCGCATGAGCCGCCCTAGCAGTTATCGCAAGATGAAGGCGTTCTTTACAAAGCATCGCTTTAAATTTCATCCCTGGCCACCACACCACGGCCGAGTACAGGAGCCTG